>JAQGBV010000037.1:0-68643 GCA_034698685.1 Isotomurus pseudopalustris
AGCAACATTGGGCCCGGTTAGTACTTGGATGGGTGACCGCTTGGGAATCCCGGGTGCCCTTGGCATTCTTTTTGCACTATTTTACTCCAATTGAATATCCCATTCATCAACTCCTCCTCATCTTTTACCATAATTGTACTCTTCAGTTACGTCACAATTAATTCTTTTAATATTCCGTCCTGTACAATGTCCCATAGATAGAAGTAGATCTTCCCCCGACCTTCTCCAGAAGGAAGCAATATTTTCCAAATTCGAATTCCCTTGCTCTTACACCCCGACAACCAAGTTGGCAAGTTACCTTCTTAAATTAAAGTAGTCTTCTCACTCACATTCACATGTCACACATTTCTCTGAAGTTTTCAATCAGTCCTCACTCCTCCTTTCGGATTTTTCATCAGGTCATTACGATTGCGATAATTTACATCTTCCTCTTTTTGTGCTAAGATGAGCAGTACTCTCAGAGATGATACGACGACGATTCGGTGTTCGGGGGCGATATGGATAGTTAACATTGGAAGAGAATGTCGAGGAGGAACGGAGGAAGCCTCCAATACAAAACGAGAAGGGAGAAGACGCCCTTGAATTCAAAGATCAAGTCGTTGAATGTCTTCGACACGCTTCAACTTCAGCTTTCTTCATTAACTGTTCCGATCTTTGCAGTTAGTCACATGAGAGTATATAGAGTGAAGTCTCATTCTTACTTCAAAGAGGTCACCTAACTCGCGGCCTTCCAGCGTGTCACTCTCTCCAACTTCCCATGGGGAGAAATTAACGAAGGAAGGTTCGCCCGTCATGTGTGTGTCTCCCCGGAAGGGGAAGGTATCTTCTAGTCAGTTGGACCTTGAAAGTTAAATCTGATTTACCTCTCCAGTGTGCGAATCATTTGGGACTGTCGACGCAACCAGCACAAATTGCTTTCATTCAATTTTCATCATATCCATTCACCTTTCCACCTAATAATAGCTAAGTATCCTGCAATAGAGAGTGACAAGTAAAAGGAGACTGAATGAAACTCGTGGAACAAGAAAAAGAGCAAAAGTGAACTGAACTTGTTTCCTGTGGATGTCAAATCACTGGAATTTGATTGAATACTGAATTCCAATCATTTGTATAGTAATTTTTAGTGCTTTATACTAATTTCAGTACAAATCGATTCGTTCAATTTAGAGAATAATCCCATCGCATGAACATGTTGGAGAGTGGCGACCATATTTTATAATTTCTAATAATTTAGTAGAATCCTTCAGAAGAGAGAAGAGTGCAGAATCCGACGTATTTTATTATATGCCATACAATTTTTTATTTTATAATATTGATTCATGTCAAATGTGTAGAAAGAAGCATGTTTCTGTGTAAATCGCAGCCCCACTTGTTAAAGGTGAAGTCATCGCAGACATAGCTCAGTACGGAACATTGTCAAGAAGGCTATGAGGTCTCCCTGAAGGAACAAAATTAACAGATTCGTTGAATGAGATTATTATTGTTATGCCCAGGTGAAAATGCAAGCAAAACACAGTACAATAACAATAATTTTGACACACTGGCTGACCAATCAAGTTACGGCGAACTGCTATATGAACTAATCTGATGGCTCCAGTTATCATGTGAATACGTCTTGAAAACGCCACCAGTTCCTTCAGAGATTCACAAGGAGTCATTCATCCATTTGATCCTATACCCCAAAAAGTAAAAGAGTTGAATGAAAGATTTAGTGATAGAGAATTAAGAGCAGCAGCAGTAGTCTTGACGTGGAATGCTCACTCCATGCAGGCTTAAAATAAAGTAAATGTGATTTGTCTTAATGATGAATAAATAAAATAATACGAGGTTAGTGGTTTCGTTATCTTATCTTTTAATGTCAAATATCCACACACAGACTTGCCCTGCTGAATGGGAAAACAAGGATATACCCAACATTTTATCCAGCATATTATTTATATCACTTCCAGTCTTCACTGTGCACCTCGAATAAATTATAAATCACGTTTTTTCTGGATACCCAATTGTGATTATTTTTTGAAAAGTACGCTGATGCTAGGATCATAATTTGAACTTTATTATTCTCATTCTATCGTTGCATAAACTAGAAGATTAAGAAGATACTGTTTCGTAACACACAGCGCTGAGTTCAAAGAAACATTGCAATTAAAAATGCCATCTGTCTTATCGAAGCTCACTTTAAAAGCAGCTACAGTGATCCCCCCAGAATGGATTTTGATTTATTTAAAACTTACAAATCTCCAGAAATTGGGAATCGTTGGTACTTTCCTTGGGCTCATAGCACTTTTGAAGAAACAACTCTTGTCATCCAAGAAAAGAAGCACAGGAAGAAGTACTCATGTTCAAGGAAAGTCCGAAGGGAAGCCTAGATCTCCTGGAGTCAACTTGGAGTTTTTAAAGCAAATGAGTTTCTTGTTGAAAATCATGATTCCCAAGTTATGGTCAAAGCAAATTGGAATTCTAGCTGCACACTCAGTTACTCTCGTAGCAAGGACATTCCTCTCAATTTACGTGGCCGAACTTGAGGGTACAATAGTCAAAGAAATTGTTCAGAGGTACAGAATCTCTTTCAACATTTAGATGCGTTCTTTTGCTAATTATAAGTTTGGCTGTTTTTCCATTTTTAAGGAATGTTGGACAGTTCTTCACATTACTGGGCAGATGGATTTTGGTAGCCATCCCGGCTTGTATTTGTAACTCATCGATTCGCTTCCTGGAAAAGCACTTGGCTTTGAGTCTCAGGTCAACTCTTGTGAAGAAGGCGTACGACGACTACTTCAGCAATCAAATCTATTTCCGGTAAATATCAAGAATAGTATTTCATACGGCAGCTTTATCATGGTACGAGGCGGTACGACAATATAAGTACGATCGCGTTTGAATTTATAGGGTCGGGAATCTGGACACAAGGATTCCTAATCCAGATCACAGCCTAACAGAAGACATTTCAGAATTCTCATCTTCGGTTGCTCATCTCTATTCACACATAGCAAAGCCTCTCCTAGATTGTTTACTGATTTCCGTGACTTTAATGAGACGTGGAAGATCCGTAGGATCCAATTTATTGTTAGGGCCCACGATTACTCTCTCAGTTGTCGCACTCACAGGCCAAATCCTCAAGGCAATATCTCCCAGGTTCGGTCAACTGGTAGCAGTAGAAGCAGACCTAAAGGCCAAGTTACGTCATAAACACGCAAGAATCGTGACAAACAGCGAAGAAATCGCTTTCTACGGTGGAGCTGGGGTGGAAAAGAAAGTTCTTCAAGGTGCTTTTCTCCAGGAATGCAAGCAAAGCATGAAAATATATTTTGCAAAGTGGTGGTACGTCTTCTTTGAGCAGTTCCTTATGAAATACATTTGGTCCGGAACTGGAATGGTTGTCACTGCGATTCCCATCTTGACAGGTGACTGGACGATTATTTTAATACGTTGTTCATGAACCTAACTCTCGTTTTGAATGCTTTCTCCAGCTAAAGGACTTCAGGACGGAAATGGAGCCGCTAACCGAACGGAATATTACTTAACAACTAAAAATCTACTCGTATCAGGCGCAGATGCACTTGAGAGACTCATGACAAGCTATAAGGAAATCGTTGAACTCGCAGGATACTCTTCCAGGGTTGCAAATATCTTTAAAGTGTTTGACGATGTGTCAAAGGGAATTTATGTGAGAGACTCGTGTGTACAGGAGAAACTGAGATTAGGTAACGATCGTGTCTTTTCGCCGTGATCATCCAATGAAATAACTCATATTCTTAACTTGCCAGGAACTGTTGTGGAGAACAATGAATCGATTATTGAATTGAGAAATATCAAAGTGGTTACACCCACTGGAGATATAATTGTACCAGATCTAAGTTTACAAATGAAACCTGGAACGCATCTTCTTATAACAGGTACATAGCAGACAATGTATTTGAAATCTATCGATTTTGATAAATGTTCATACTTCGTTGCAATTCGACCATGATGATTCTTCAAATAGGTCCAAATGGTTGTGGGAAGTCGTCATTGTTCCGCATCCTCTCAGGACTGTGGCCGGTCTACGGCAGTTACATGTCAAGACCACCTGTCGACAAGCTCTTCTACATTCCCCAACGGTAATAAAAACGAGGCAATGATTCCTAACGAGAGTTATTTCAAGCAAAGTTTAACTAACATACATACATACTCTTAGGCCATACATGTCCCTTGGAAATCTACGAGAGCAAATAATTTACCCCGACACTCGCTACGAAATGCTGAAGAAAGGATACATGGATGAAAACTTAAGTGAAATTCTGGACAAAGTCCGACTTTCGAATATTCTTACTCGTGAAGAAGGATGGGACTCAGTTAGAGATTGGCAAGATGTTCTTTCGGGTGGAGAAAAACAAAGGATTGGAATCGCTAGATTATTCTACCACAAGTAAGTACAGCTTTTGAAATTATTACCAAACTTCTAAAAGTATCAATAGAAATCTAACTCTATTTTCACTTTTGACAGACCTAGTTTTGCCCTTCTTGACGAATGTACTTCCGCAGTGAGCATGGATGTCGAAGACAGCATGTATCGACTGTAAGTTGAAAATTTAAGCAGTTAAACAATTTATTGTATTTCATGACAGTCCATTACTTTTGTAGAATGATCGAAAGTGGCATCACTTTATTGACGATTACTCACCGACCCTCACTCTTTAAACATCACACTCACATTTTAAGATTTCATGGAGATGGGACATGGAAGTTCGATACGATGCAGGAAGGTGTAGAGTAAAAGTAATTCCAATAAATCAAAATCTTTTGTGATGTCAACTGGTTCTTCATGCGTATGTTATATATTAGTTATAATATTATAGCATAGTATGTGCAATATGTAATACTTTCATAGTAAGAAATAACTGTCAATAGACGAGAAGAACGAAAAAGTCGTCAGTAGGAAGTACCTTGTAGAAGAAATTGTTATTGTCAAATATCAACCCATTAAATTGCAGCTAATTCCAAAGTTTCTTATTGACAGAGAGAGCTTCAGCTTAGTGGAAACTATCATAAGTGGACGGTGAATTGAGACGCGTGAATGTTTACTAGCTTTGGGCTTTGAAGTCGTCAAGATCAGAGATGAACCTAAACTTCTAGAAGACCGTTAGATAAACGGGACGATGTTAAGTTAATTTAAAGACTCCATTGCTGGCATTTCCATTTATCTTTGTTTCTGCAGTCTCTAAATCTTTCTTCAGAGAGTCTCTCCGTTTACTCAATATTCTGTCTAAACTGGCATCGCTGATTTCGTCTGCGCTTTCCTCTTCTAAAGCGTCTTTGAACATCGACTTGTAGTCCGTCCCTGCGGGTGATTTCCCATAAATTTCATTCCTCGAGGATGGTGGTGACAATTGACTTGTGTCTAAATTGCCTAGAATATTAAGGGAGTCGGGATCGCTTAAATTACTTAGCGAAGCATCCATTTCTTCTAAAGCTGATGGCAGATCTGTGGTCTTCCAGGTGACATCTGGAAACTGCAAATTCAAATATTTCAAAACGTCAAACTTAAAAGCAATCTCGCCTTTACATTTCAATAACTCTTCTCTTTGCATCTACCTGCTTGCGAATAGTTTCGAATCGAACGTTCCGAACTTTCTCCGTAGCGTGGCCTAATAGTTCATAAATTTGCTTTACATCAGGCTGAACTATCTTCTTTATAGTCTGCAACATAAAAATGATATTGATTGTTATGGAACATTATTTAACTGCCTGGACCCTGGACATAATTTCTGGATCAGCTCACAATATCTATCCATGCATACAAAGCAACAGCTCTGTTGTGAAATGCCGTATAACAGCTTTCTGCATGAAGTCTACGTTCGGCAGTATTCATGTCGATGAAAATGTAAGACATAGCCTGAAAATCCAAACCACATCTAAATATTCCATATTGTGAACGTTTCATCTTCACACGGATAGCCATAAGTTGGACGTGAACACATTCGACTGACCTTCTCAAGCACAGCCATTTCCGATTTAGAACAATACGGGAGCTCCGACTTGATATAGAATCTTGCATTTGTAATGCATTGCATTGCAGTAACAAGGTCGTCTCTCACCTCTTCTGTGGAGTCGTAAAGCTTAGCAGCACTAAATCATTCAAGAAACTGTCCCAATCAATATCTATCTTGGTAGAAAGTGTGATCACCCCCAACCCCAACCCACTTCATATTAATACACAGCTTATCTGCATCTTACGTGTTGTCTTTAATCTCTCGCCATTTCTTAATAGCAGAAGCGAACTGTCTGCAAGCATCAATAATCTGAGACCTCCCTTCCTTCCATCGTTGGAATGTCTCAGAGATTCTAATCTTCTTCGCCTCTGCGTCAGCCAACTCTTTATTTAAGCGAGTTTCCTCAGAACTTTCCACGCCCAGTGTAAGTTTTTCTTGGAGAAAAAAGACAACTCGAACTCGTTAAATTGGTCAAGACAAAGGAAAATCGATAAAATAGCTTGACACAAGGATCGAAATGATAGACAATTACTTGCAATATTATCCTGACGAGTGTAATATCCCATAAGCTTAGTGCATATCGTTCTGTATTCCGACACCTCGCTCTCAACCAACGCTTTCTCTTGCTGCAGCATTTCCAATTCTGTTATGGCTATTTCCTGGAACCCACGAGGCATAGTTAAGCATTAGGGACATCCAGTACACACCTCTCAAATATATCTCCCATAATCAACATTATTGTCCTTGAGAACTCCGGGACCCCCATTAGTTAATTATGAAATTATAAAGTAATCCATGCACACACTCACAAGTCGGTTAGCTGAAGTAAGGAATTCCTGTTCTGCTTTAGACACGATGTCCTTCTCTCCATACTCCACTACCACTTTCTTAAGGTTCTTTCGCTTATTGGCACTTTTTGGCTCTCCATTTTGCAAACCCTTTTGCAAGTTTTCTATTTTTTCTTGGGTGGAACTCGCTGCTTCAATTATACTTTCCAAGTGGGACTTCTTTATGTAGTAAAGAGTTAAGGGGTCTTCTTTTTCCAGTCTACTAATGTGCTCCTCGCAGTCTTTGTATTCCTCTAGGTATTCCTGGAACTCCCCTGTGTCCATCTTTATCGGCCCGACCTTTATAACCATTTAAGAGTATTATTTTCTCCATTCCCTATTACTCCCCACACAAACCTTTACTATTTGTCCACGGGAAATTTTAATGCTAATTGCTTTCTTTGGTACGAGAGGTTAGTAGTGACTATGAAAGTGAATGCACAGTTGTAATGAATGATTTCTTACAATGGACTAATAGGAAGATACAGTAACAGAGAATTTGTGCGACCAAAAAGCGTGGACTCGTGTTGGATTAAAAGTGTGATAATCGATTCGTTTGTTAATTCGATACCTGGACTCCTTGATACGGGTCAGACAATGGAGCTTTCCCCCTCGATATCCTTCCGGATTGATCACTCACTTTCTGTGGACAAAAGACATTCTTTTACATTTGCACCTTAAGAAGACTTTCATTTCATAATATGCCATCTAGAATATAGGAATAATACACCAGAACAGTTTTCAAAAGTAACCTATCACTTTAACTTCACGCCCATTCAGATTCAGCTGCTTTCGCTGACTACCTACCCTACACGGCCTACACCCAGTTCCATGAAAATCGTTTAAATTGTATATACATACGCCGACTATCGAGGAACTGTTAAGTAACTAATACGCAAGTACGCAAGCATTAATGAGAACTTACAACACAATCTTTGAATATACACATGGGTAATAAGTAAGATGCGAAAGTATTCTAATTCCTGAGATGCTGTCTACTAAAAAAATTAATCAGGTTGATTGTTGATGCTATTACAGTGCTAACTACTGTACATTATGGTGATTACCTGTGGTTCAATGGTAATAATTCTTTCTACCCGTAAAGGGCTTAAAGGTGGCTTGTTGACTCTGCTCTGGTCGCAACCCATCGTTGAATAGCTAATTACATGAGTCTATTCCAATTCCTGTGATGTGTGACTTCAATTGTAAATTCAGACGACGACAATATTATTATTGTTTAACACAATTATTCACTGTTTACTGAAGGTAAATTAAATGCGTAAAGGCAAACACAACACCAATACATTCTTACAAGTTAATACTTTAATTGTCTTAATTGGAGCAATCTATTGCCCAAAGCCACAAATCAATCGAAAATTCTACAACGCTGAGTTTATAATTCTTGCCATGCAATTAAAACGATCCACTTGATTTGATCCCAAAAAATAATTCCACCTCAAATTGCCTTCTTTTTAATAGTTCACCATAATTGCACAGAAGAAATGTAAGAACTGTTTCTCTCGTCCGTCTTTCCAGAGTTCCCCATGAATTTGGCTAATAATGAGACAACACGCAAGCACTTCGGAGAAAGCCTCTCTCTCTTTCTCCCATTATGTAACGGGCTTTCAGAGGAACGATGTGTAGGTACGAAGGCTTTTCGCATACTGATGCAAACGGAGACACTGAAGACAACTTTTGTATGCAGGAAGTTGGAAATATAGGCCATGCACAGTTCCAAAGCACTTCCAATATTAACTCCAAACAAACTGTAGCTACACTTCCCGTCACTTCGCCAACATTTCTTTTCGTCTTACTGTCAAGTCAAATTACATCAAAGATCAAACAAACCATATAGGCTTATGTGATAAAGGTACAACAGTTTCCGTACACAATCTAAATTAAAAATCAAGTTGACAATCTGTCTGTGCCGACATTTTGCATAATGAATACTCTTTCTCTCAATAAATGGATGAGAGAAAGTCAAACAAAGTCAAGAGGGCTGTTATTGCTGTTTCAGTTTTTGCCTGCTCACTCGTGAAAGACGGGAAGAAAGAGCTGAAAGAGGTGTTTTCGCTAATCCAGGAAAGTCGTGACTAAGGATGACACAGTAAGTTTCGGTCGAAATGTCGATACGAAGACGGAATTGAATATTCAATGTCACACCACAACTAGCCTTCATTCGATGAAGGTGCTTCAAATAATGGGGACAAACAAATAATGACAAACCGAACATGCTCTGTTGGAGATGCGCTCACTGGTAGTGAAGTTAAGTGGGAACATCGCACCTCCAATAAATCAATTTTCTAATTGATGTTCCCATCAGGTTTCAACTGACGTAACGCTATTTACTGGGCCAGAGTTTTATCAATCGAAGAAATGTGGCCATTCATTTCGAATGTCTCAATTGTATGTCGCAGTGTTAATTCATCTTGTACTGAATTTCTTACTGGATAATTACGAATTACTGACACAACACGCAGGGTCTTCTTCGCACTAGATTGAATCATCAGGAAAGTAAGGAAGAATTACAAATCAGGAAAGTAAGGAAGAATTGCAAATCAGGATTTGTAATTCAGGAAATCATTTATACTTTTATTTTGAAGATATAAATCGTCTCATGTATTAGAGTCTTTATTTCATACAACAAATTACAGCGTCTATTTACCCAATGTAGCGAAAAGGTGTATACAAAAAAAGAGAAGAGAATAAGACACAAGAGAAAATAAAGACTTGTAAATTGTAATTGTAATAATTATTACAATCAGACATTTCCATTTACTAACACCTCCGTCGCACGTCTATGTGCGTATTTAAATTATTTATTTACTCAGCAAATGCATAATCGCTTGATTCATCGTGTTGCATTATAATCGTCAAGTGACAATGAGAAAGCGAATAAGTTTAAAGCTTACGCGAAACTCCGCATGCAGCAGAAGCATCACACTACCCGGAGTACTCAGCACTCTGCACACATAGAGGTTCCTATTCGGTTTACGGAAGGTATTGTTTGCGTTAACATGAATTTCTCCCTGCGTAAGTACCTTTGGACGGTTCCGAGAACCACCCAAGAGTACCCGGCTTTTCGCACAAAAAATATCGATTCCTGCCAAAGTTTACACTTCATATCTTCAACCCTCAGCACTCAGCAGTCTCTGTGGGAAATAAATAATTTCAACAGAATAAGACACTGTCTATCCTAACGTGAACTGAATTAATTTTAAAATATTATTTAATCGCCACACATATGAATAAAAAATTGTAAATCATTAATAACCAATTTAGACTTTAGAAACATAAATCCCCAACATCATGATGACTTTCAGGAGCAGTACAATAGATTGTGTGCCCTTCAAGTCATCCTAGTCTCCTTAATTCAAACTTGTTACATTAAGTACTCAATACCCCCAACCTGTAGTGATATCATGATCTTCAACACAACATTATTAGACGACTGGCCATACATTAATCCACCTACAATAACTCCATTCGAGTTTGAAAAATTCAACGCTCTAGAATGGAGAAAATGGATGGCGAAATATTGGCCAATAAGTATCGTTATTTCAGCCGTTTATCTCATTTTAATTTTTGGTGGACGACGCCTCATGAAGTTCCGTGAGCCTTTTGAGCTGAGGGGACCGTTAATAGCATGGAATCTTCTTCTTGCTTCATTTTCACTGTGCGGATTCTTGAGGACCTTTCCCGAGCTTTACGAAGTCCTCACTGGCCCTAATGGAATTCATCGATCAATTTGTATCAGGTACATATCTCCCTGTATTTAAATGACCAATAAAGGCTTGAACTTAAATAACGGTACAGCAAGTGATCCATCATTTGAAATTCTAGGGACAATCTCAATCCAAGTTCAATATTCTGGGCCTTCCTTTTTACTTGGTCTAAAGTTTTTGAGCTGGGGGATACTGTCTTTCTTGTCCTGAGAAAGAAGCCGTTAACCTTCTTACATTGGTTAGTGCAGGTGTTGAGCCGGTAGTGTTGCTATTTTTATAAATTACAGTTTCCCTTTTTACATGTTTATTCCCAGGTACCATCACATCACAGTTCTGGTCTTTTGTTGGGCGACATATTTCCATTACGAACCGATACTCAGATGGTACGTTTACCTGCTTTAGTAACTTTCCATCCTTCTTGACTCGGCTCCATGTTGTTATCTACTTTTATTCTTGCATTTTACAGGTTTGGGGTTGTAAATATGGTTGTACATTTCTACATGTACCTCTACTTCGCTCTGAAGGTATTCACGAAACTATAACAAACTGATGAATTAATATTTACCCTCGTTTTCTTCATGCACAGGCTATGCGGGTACGTCTTCCAAGAAGTGTATCGATCACAATTACTATTTTCCAACTTAGTCAAATGGTTTTGGGAGTTGCTCTTAATTGTTATGCAATATGGATTAAACGTAAGACCAAATGCTGAGTTTGAAGAAGATTGAAAATTGTAAGATTTATTGAACCGTTTAATGTGTAATTTCCAGGGAAAGGAGACAGCTGCGCCAGAAGTGAGGAAGGCTTGAACATCCATCTGACAATGTACGGCTCTTATCTCATTTTATTCTCGCACTACTTCTACAAAGCTTACTTAGCAAAGGCGTCTAAAGCCAAGAAAACTTAAAGCGACAGCAATAGGACGTACACTACTGTTAATTCGAATCCTACACTTGGAGTTTAAGATTTTTTCAAGATTTTCTATTCTACTCCATTTATAAATTTATTTCGTACTCGATGGCAATTTACTGCCTTCATCATCTTCTTATCTCTTTACAAAAAGACACTTAGAGACTCTAGATCGTATATTCATTAATATAGACTTCAGCGTTTAGCATACTGATCCTATCTTTCAACTGTTACTGTTGACCTGTCCTCGTATAATGTTCGACTTATTTACTGTTAATATGACATTATTATACTACTGAAAATATGAGATTAGGAATTCACAAACAACGAATTTTGATATGATTAAAATTATGTAAAATGACTTTTTTTGTAAGTACAACCTTGTAATAAATACAGAATTATTGCTTTTTGGATACACACTAGGAGTTTAGACTTGTTCGAGTTCTTTTTAAAATTGCTCAATATTACTGTATATATGAATTTGATTTACAGTGTAGCATGCATGGGATCCACGAAATTTTTGGAATGAGCAACAGCTAGATAATGTACAATACAGTACAAATACAATAGTACATACCACTGGTCCATATCATTGTTGAACTCTGAAAACTGTCAATGCGTTTAGCGGTTTAGGTTGTCAGCCTACGAAAGTAAATGTAATTTTTCGAGTCTCTCAGTTGCACACCCTTTAGACCCACCGAGTGTGAAGGTCAAGATTCATTTCTCCGTAGTTCTTGGAATTGTCAGTTAGATCCGCACCACACCACTTGACTCTTAAAAGTTTTAATTTCAGTTCTTCGGACGTCAACATGATTGCAAATAAGACTGGAACGTACAAAGACTATTTAGTCTGGACCTACACGAAACCACCGACCATGAATCAATTCTGGTTTGAAAAGTTAGACCTGGAAGACCGTCTTGAATGGGCCATGCGATGGTGGCCCATATGTATTTGGGCGTCTTTGGCTTACGTCATCTTCATTGCGGTTGGACAGCGTCTCATGAAAAATCGCGAACCTTTCAGCCTGAAGAGATCCCTCGTCTTGTGGAACGCTGGGCTAGCTATTTTTTCCACTTGGGCTTTCATTAGAACGGTCCCAGAATTGTTTCAACTTCTAGCTCGTCCCAATGGGTTTCATCGATCAGTGTGTATCAGGTATGCGTCATATTTTAAAGTATCTTTAATCCTTGCTAATTTCAACAAACGCATTCCTTTGTTTAATTACGAAATGGTCTACTTCTTTACTTTCCAATTATAACAATGTTAACAATTTCAGGGAGATTTTCAACGAGAGCAGTGGCTTCTACGGATATCTCTTCCTTTGGTCCAAAGTTGTCGAACTTGGGGTAGGTTGAGAATTAATAAATGTTTGCATGCAGGCAATTAATACATTGCCAATATTTTTTAGGACACAGTGTTCATCGTCCTTAGAAAACGTCCACTCCTTTTCCTCCATTGGTTTCATCACGTCACAGTTTTAATTGCATCATGGCTGACGGTCTTTCACTTTGATCCAGTGGGGAGATGGTTCGGAGTTGTCAATCTGGGCGTTCACAGTCTCATGTACACCTACTACGCTTTGAAGGTAAATGACAACTACAACGGAAATATTCCTCAATTTCTACATAAAATGAATTTGAAATGACTTGTACTTAAGGCCATGAGAGTATTCGTCCCCAAGTGGATATCCATGACCATCACTGTATTACAAATCGGACAAATGGTACTTGCCGTGTACTTAAACTTGTATGCCATTTATATGAAACGTAAGTGACAGAACCTCAGCATTAAAAATTCATGTGACATTTCCCTGTAAATAATCTAAGGCATCATAAATATTTCCAGAGACTGGAGTCCACTGTGAGAGAAGTGACGAAGGAATTCAAATCCATTTTTCGATCTACTTCTCATACCTCGTCCTCTTTGCTCACTATTTCTACAAGGCATACGTCAAACCCAAAGAAAAAATGAATTAATGATTCATCAATTTAGCAATTGAAATTGTTCGTAAAATAGTAAATCAATCAATAGCTGGTTAGTTATGATTTCGACATTTTAGACATCTAGTTTTTTTCCTCAATTCGCAACCTTTAAACTAATTATGTGACTGCAAGCCTGACGAATACAAATAAAATAAATTCGAGTTTGATAATTGCTGCAAAGCCTTTTGTATTGCATACTACATTATTACAAAAGAATTGACTTGTAACTCTAATCTGATGACAACTTCCATCGATTTATCCTATTTTAACTATCCGAATTTTCTACTGGCACATGGCGAGACCCATTCAGCGATGTATATCACATCCTTCAGTCAACAGTCCACACAGTCAACAGTGTAAGGCATACTGCTCATCTCACAAAATATTATTATTCGGCCACGAATTTAGCAACCAGTTTCGGCAACTCTCAACTCAGCCGCGTGTGTCTATTGGTTAAATCGTTAAATGTTACTGAGCTCATATGAAATCAGCTCTCTACTTATACATTGTACGAAGTAAATATTTTTCTAATCATACAAAGTAAAGAGTTGTACATAGTGTATAATAGTGTTGTAAAAACCGTGGATGCTACTACCACTACCTGCATTAGAAATTAGACAATGAAAATGAAATTCCCGTTAGACAACTCAAATCTTGGGTGTAGGACAAGCTCTAAGTAAATGAAAGTTAGTTGCGCTCTTTCAACTTCTCTCCTAAGCTGTATTTCACGCATTACGGAGCAGACCTCTGATACATCCGTTAGCTATTCTGTAAAATAGTTTAAATAGTACCCTCAATATCATAACACAACTTGAAAAATATAAATTTTGTGAATTCTAAATTTACATGTGGCAATTTTTACCCACAGTCAACAGTTACTCTTTCGAAATGGTGTAGTCTATCAAAAAGGACGAACAGACTTAAACCCAACGTATCACTGGTTCCTAATCAGATCATCACGGTTGAAGTTTGGAATAAATATTATTGAAGTTTATGAAATGGCAACCACTCAGAGGCTTTCGGATTCGGACTTCATATGGCCCTACGTGGACCCACCGCTCTACGACCCATATTGGTTCGAAAAGTTTGACGTAAAGAAATGTCAAGAGTGGATGGAGAGAAATTGGTCCATCAGTTTATACATTTGTGCAGCTTACATAATTTCAATAGTTTTGGGACAATTGTTCATGAAAAATCGACCAGCGTATGATCTCAAGAAGCCGCTGGCGTTGTGGAACCTGTCGATGGCAATCTTTTCAGTATTGGGCTTTTTACGCTGTTTGCCTGAATTAATATACGTGCTCAACGGAGCCAACGGGTTCCACAGGTCAATTTGTGTTAGGTAAGTACTAAATAAATGCTCAGCCAAGTCTAAAATATAGTTTAAATCCAGTGACATACAACAATTTTGATTCGGTGGCATTTTCAAGAGACAGCCACAACCAAGCGTCAGCATTTTGGGCCTGGGCATTCACCTGGTCCAAAGTGATAGAACTGGGAGACACGTTCTTCATCATTTTCAGAAAGAAGCAGTTGATGTTCATTCATTAGTAAGTAGTTTAAAGGACACAAGATCTATATAGTAGTGTCTAGTCTAGTACACTAACAATTTGTCCTTTCTTTTAGTTATCACCATTCGATAGCTTTGGTGGTTTGTTTCGCGTACTACTCAGATTACGAACCGATAGCTCGATACTTTGGAATATGTAATTTTGCTGTGCACACAATCCTCTACTTCTATCTATTTTTGAAGGTATACTTTATTTAAAATGTTTAAATGCATTAAGAAAGAATGAAAAGGTATTAACAGACATTTTGCTGACTGTATTAAGACTGTAGACGTTCAACTTCCAAGAAGCTTAGCGAAGTTCATCATCTTTATCGAGCTTGCTCAGATGCTGATGGGGATTGCTGTGAATTCCTATGCTTTACTTGTCATAAGTAAGTTCTTTATCCGTCAGTCTTCCTAGTTCCTACAACTTTGTTTACTCGTCTCACGTTACCCTCTAAATTGTTTCCAGAACAAGGACATCCTTGTGAAAGAAGCCTAGACGGAATCCATGTCCAAATGGGAATATACGCTTCTTTCGTCATCATGTTCTTCTACATGTTCATGGCGTCTGACACTGGACCACGCAAAAAGAAAACATTTTAACACGCGAAATTGTCTGCTCTCTTGATGTCATCAACTCATAATCTTCTACTTCAAGTTCTCTATTAAACGCTCAAGTATTATGCTGTGGCTTGTATACTCTCTCCAACCAATCTACTCGCTTCTTCTATAAAATAACACACACAATGAAAATTGTATAGTTAGTATCGTTACTGATATTTATACTCAAAAACATATTAAAAAGATAATAATGTTTTGCAGTTTCCAACGAACAATAATCTTTCTTTGTCATCGTCTGTGGTTTTTGCATAAACTGTCCGCTTGCCCCAATAATAGAGATTGTGCTCCCAAAAAGGCGGGAATCGGTTATGTGCGAATTTGCGAAGTGAGCAGCCACTTCATCGTATGCTAGCAAAATAACAACAAACCATATCGCGACACTTTACTACTATCGTGATTTTTCTAGTGGACGTTGTCTTTGGATTTTGTCACTGACAATGAATGGGGACACGAAGGGGACTACGGTACGTCTGGACATCCCCACAGTCAGATTTACCTTTTCCAGTGGCAGCAGCAAGAAACCCAAACCTATTGAAGAGGAGAACATACAGGAACAATCATCCTCCACGTCAAATGACGTCGAAGACACAGCTGCGTTAGGTCCTCCACCTAAGAGAAAATATAAGAAATTTCGAGTCGACCAGGTTCGACGACGGAGTGCACGACTCATTCCTCCTCCGTGTCCTCCTGTCAAGAAACCGTCGGTAGCTGCAGACCCAACTCTGCTATTTTCTTATTTTTCATGTGCCATCTGTTCCACTTCCGTTGCGGATGGAGGCTTCTCTGAAATTCGACGATCAACGCTTCACACGCTTTGTGCGCACTTAAATATCCTCGACCACTTCTACACGGCAGAAGCATCAAACGAAGAGGAGTTCGAGAGGTTTCCGTTGTGCTTCAATTGTCATGAACTCGCTACACGTGTGGCTACGCTCAATACGGACTTGGAATTAATTTACTGTCAAATTAGTGGACTTCTCGATAATATAAAGACTGCAATCACTAATGTCTACTCTTTGGAGGATATTGGCAGTACGGGTACAATTGTGGACGATGCTGATAATGTTCGACGCTTCAGGTCTCTCGTCTTGCAGAATGGTAACAATTTCTGTATTTATGTACGAACTCTGGCAGTTACACGTATCATTCGTTAAGCTGTATTACATTGTAATTCATACGATTAATTTGCAGCTGGATTCATCACAACTAATGAAATATCGGTAGAAATGATGCCCAATGATGGACAAGGCCTTGCTGACAATGGTGGCTTTCAAGAAGACGAGGACATCTCGTACAATTTGATAGGACTGGAGGACAAAATTGCGTCTCACACTGCTGAAGAAAGACTTCACAGTCACACTGATTATGATTCAGTGAGTGGGGACGTTTCTTCAGCGTTTACTTCAATCACTTCAATGTCGCCATCACCTACATTTTCACCTTTGTCATTTTATAACGAAGATTTTGCTGCAGCGGCCACAAATACTCAGCATACTTCCGGAATTACAACAGAAAAAAGAAAAACCCAGCAAATAAGTAAGAAAAGGTTAGTAAGCGAACATGCTTTCAATGTTTAGCTGCTACAAAGCAGTTCATGTGGGGAAAATGTGATCATATGTTTATTGTGATTTTCATTAGAGTTGGAAGACCCAGAAATGATGCTAGTAGAAATCAAGTTAATGGCGCCAGAGATAGTTCGTGTGAGAGTCAATTCGCATCGATTCCAATGTCAGTTCCACACTTTGATCGGAAAGGCTACCAAGTTTTGAAGTTATTGGGGATCGAATACAAACGCTCGGAGTTGAAACTTCATAGTAAGTATTGTCACAGTAGACAACAGATAAAGCAATTTTCGGAATTTTGTTCAGTTCAAGCTTCGAAACATGGATTTTTTTTCGTAGAAGTCCAGGTGACCGGTAGAGAGTACACGTATTTCGACTTCATTCAGGGAAAGACTGTTCAGTGTAAAATCTCACCTTCTACGTTAGACCCATGGAAGAAATTAGATGACCGATCTCGAAATAAAACTCGAATATATGATGTTTTAAATTCTGATTCGGGCGATGAAGAAGAAACTCAAAAGAATACAGTGACATGCCTTTCCAAAGTCTGCAACAACATGAATACAATGTAAGCTTTATAATACATGCAATATCATTAGGCTAACCTTTTTACAAAAAATATCTTCGACCCCAGATCACTTTTTATTGTTATTTGTTGTGGAATGAAATATATAGACCTGGCAGGACTTCATGTAGCGGGGCTGCGGCTAAAACTGATACAAATAGTAGCCGTAGGCAGAATGGAAAATTTACGCCGCGAGTGGTAAACACAGTACCTGATGTGCCCGAATTAAAGCCAAGTAGTAGTTCATCTGAAACAGTTCCTGAGTTACAGTCGAGTAGTAGTTCACCTAAAGGAGCTCCTGAGTTACGGTCAAGAAGTAGTTCACCTAAAGCAGTTGCGTATAACAGAATTCCAGTTCAACAAACTAACTCTGGAAGCTTTCTGTGTTGGTTTTGCAAGAAGATATACAAGTCATTTTCGGAATTTATGACTCATGTGAAAGCTGATCATCGCAATAGAGATGGAAGTAAAAAGCCGTTAAAAAAGTTTTATGGAAACACTGAGATCAAAGTACTCGAGAGTGGATCTTTCAAGTTTAAATGTGGCAAATGTGGGGAATTAGCTTCGAGCGAAAAAGCAGTAATAAATCACATTAAATTGTCACACAGTCAAAAATCTGCTGACAGCAATGTGTTGCCTTCAAAAGAAAAGTTGAGTGCCATCCTGAGGACTGTCGTGATGAAGGATGGACGGCTGTATTACGATGGGCATGAAATAATTAAGACAAAAGAGGATCATTTCCGGTGTTCAGTATGTCAAAAAATATTCAGTAGGATCTCTGGAATTCAGAATCACATGCGATTGCTTCATAGTAATGAAGCGCTTAAGAGAGGTTCAATTAACTTCAAGCCGAACCACTCCTTGTTCAAGATTCTCAACACTGATAAGGGCTATAAGACTTACGGATCTTTTCCCTTTCACGAAGCCAAGGAAGGACAGTGCCGCTGCTTGTCGTCAACTTGTAAAGGAAAATGGTTTAAATCTCAAGAGCATATTCTGCGACACATTCGAGAAGCTCATCTCAAACTGTACCCGACACTACAAAATAGAACTTCTGCCAAGATAAGAATTAAATCTATTAAACATGATGACGGACGCGTTTTCCATCGTGGAACTGAAATGATCAAGACTGAAGATGGTAAGCATCAATGCGGTAATTGTTTGCAGCTTCTCTCTTCGGTATCAAACTTGATGGTCCACATAGCAAAACGACACAATGGTAAGTCCACTTCGCTTCAGTTGATACAAGAATCTCAATCATTCTGCTAATGCCTTAATCCCAACCCAACTTTATTACTTTAGTTATACAAAATCCATTTATCTGTCAGTATTGTGGAAGGAAATTCGCGTACAAATTCATTCTGACGAAACACGAAGAAGCTCACGAAAGCGACCCGTCTTACATGTGTGAAAAATGTGGAAAGTCCTTCCGGTTCCAAAGTAGCCTCAATCACCACATTCGTCAGTTCCACAACCACGAAACTCGTTTTACTTGTAAAACATGTGGAAAGAAGTTCTACGGAAGAGCTGACTTCAGTCGACATAAGGAAACCCACTTGAATCAACAGCCAACTCTATCTGCAGCTCCTCATATTCAACGAAGCACTCCTTCTCCAGATATCACTTACCTTCGTTCAGTATCAAAAACATCGCCTGTAAATTCACCTGTAAATGGCCCAATCAATGACAATTCCAGTACTGTTTCCAGTAAAAGTACAGAAATCCCTACAGAAGATTTGAATAAGAGCGTCGATAGCGTCGATGAATCACTACCTCCCACTCTATTTCGATTCGATGAATTGTCATCACCTACGAAGGACTCTTCTGAATACACCGAACCATCCGAGCCTCCTACACTTTTTCCTTGCGTGTAAACTAGTTTATGTTTTAATACCTTCACAGTTTGTAGTTTTGTTTTTATTATACTGAACCTACTTAGTTTACTTACATCGGAGTTTAGTTTTCTAAGGAAAGTAAAATAAATCAATTATGTCGAAACTTTTCGATACGATATACTCATTCAGACAAGCATAGAGCATACTGCAAAGCATTGGGCGAGCGGCTGGAAAGTGCCCTCGGTATTAATTTATTCTGTGCTCAACTCTCGATCGATGTGTCAGTTGAATGTTGAATATACTGATTTGAATTTTGCGTAGAAACAGAAAGTGATAATTCACCGGTTCGATAATACCCACCGATTGCAATTATTGCTTCGAAGACCGCGATGGGGCGAAGGGTGTGGGTGTGTGCTGCAGGGACTTTCTTCCGGTTGTGTCTTTTCGCCACCAACTTCAACCGGATTTTCCAGCAGCGTGTCGAAGTTTCGACTCCTCTCAACTCTTGGCTCCGAGGTACGTTATTGTCCACCTGAATGTAATCTATCAATTGAAAGTTGTTCTAACATTTAATATGAATCGATTTCTCACTACAGTGCAAGAAGGGCTATTTCTTCTGCGGAAAAACATTTCACCTTACTCCGGCGACACTTTTCACGAAACTCCGCTGTCGTTGGTGGTTGCGGACCAGCTGGTCAAATGTCCTCAGGTTGTCGTCTTCCTCCTTTTTATCCTCACCGACATCCTCACAGCATTCATACTCGCTTTTGCCGTCGAGGAAGCTAGGCGGTTCTACGTAAGCTGTTCTTATTTCTAACCACTGAGACCAAAAAATTGTTCTTTGTTTCCAATATAAATCAGGTTTTGTATTTGCAGTTCCTCAAGACTCAAAGTACTTCCAAGTATGTGAAAGACGTTGCTCAGCTGGGAATAAAGGAAGATGATGATTACGGAGAGTTTGTAGTGATGACTTACATGCTTAATCCCTTTACCATCATCACATGCGTCGGACAGACTACAACTGTCTTTGGAAATTTGATCACTGCCTTATGCATCCTAAGCATGTTAAAAGGTAAACACGGTCATTTTACATTAGCTTGAGATTTTGAATGTAAGTAATGTTTTGTGTGTCAGGGTGTCGAGTCTTAAGTGGAGTGACATTGGCTGTGTGTACTTATCAGTCTCTTTATCCTGTGAGTTTCCTATTGCCAGCGATGATATGCATGTATGATAAAGAAAAGCGGAAGGCTGAAGCTGAAAGGAAAATTCCCTCAACATTTTTCGCATCTGCTGTCAAAACAGCAGTAGCGTTTGTTATTCCGTATGTAGGGCTCATGTACTTCTCCTTTGCCTTTACTAATGGATGGCAATTCCTTGACCAGACTTATGGATTTATGTAAGTTCTCGAGTACTTCACTGCACTTCTCTTATCTTGCCGATGAGAAGTTCTTAATTTTATTATTTGTGTTTGCTTTCAGTCTGAACGTCCGAGATTTGAAGCCAAATATTGGACTCTTTTGGTACTTTTTCACGGAAATGTTCGAACACTTCCATCTCCTCTTCATCTGCACCTTTCAGATCAACGCGTTCATTTACGTGATTCCGTTAACGATTCGGTTTTTCCATGAGCCATCCCTTTTGATTTATTCATTCTCGGCACTAATGGCTGTTTTCAAGTCGTACCCGTGTATCGGTGATGTTGGTTTCTATCTGTCTCTTCTACCAATGTGGAAGCATTTATTTCCATGTAAGATACAGTGTAGTCAGTTATTCCGTTTTACTCCGCTTTCTTCTATAAAAATACTTACTTACTGTGTGTTCTAGTTATGCAACAGAAGTTTCTCGTGTCCTGTTTCTTCATTGCAACTTCCGTTCTCGCACCCATCCAATGGTTTTTATGGATCTACTCGGGATCTGCAAATGCCAACTTTTACTTTGGTGTCACTATTGCATTTGGCACAGCTCAGGTAAATAATTGGAACTCAGAACTATGAAGTGTTACACTCAAGAGCGTGATTTACTAGTTTATGTGAATTCTTAAACATTTCAGATATTTTTGCTGACTGATGTCCTTTTGTCTTATCTAAAACGCGAGTATTACTTGGAGCACGGAATGATAAAAGAAATCGATGGAAAACCAGCTGGATTAACGCTGAATTAAGCTGCTTGTGACACTGTCATTTTGTATTTACCTGCTGAATCCTTCTTACAAACTTTTGTCAAATATGTATGATTTCCCTAAGATAAAATGTCTAGTCTTATACTTTTTACAAAATATTTATACTCATTCGTAATGACTGTTAAAACTTAGCCTTATTGCAATTAACTATTCTGTGCAAGTACTTCTCTGATAAATTACAATCCAATTTCAAATTTATTTCAATCCTTGTCCCAGAATTTCAATTTGCAAATCATTAGAATTGACATCCTAGACACAATTTAATTCTTTGGTTCATTTACTACCCACAGCAGCTCTGATTTTCAGTGTTATCCGGCGCAGGACGAGGGCATGTTTCCCAGTCTTCACCCCACCGTTCCTTTTCCTCAGTTCTCTCTTTGATAAGTGAAGACGCATGCACAATCGGGCAACACAAGGGTTTGATCTCAAACTTGCAAGGAATTTCTCCTCCCATCCACTTGAATCTGTCAGCTTTCGTCCACACAAAGTCAGCCTGCGAATTCATTAAAACTTATCATCTAGACACCATACAACGCATAGCTGTGTAACTTGTAAGAGTACTTCGTAAGTCGAGAAGTGATCAAACGGAGGTCGAGGATCAGGAGGTCGACCGCCATCCAAGCAATACGCCGGAATACATTTTGGTGGAAGTCCTTTAGCTGCAACCTCCGCATCGACTCTTCGAGCTTCTTCTTGTTGTTCTCTGGAGCAATACTTGGGAACGTCATCCAAAGGAGGAGTCTTGTAAGAGGCTCTATGAACAGACTCAATACACTCTGGAGGATACCGACAACGTTCTTTCTCCAATTCGTTCATTAAGCGATACTTGGCCTGCTTAATTGCCTGCTTCGTAGGGAACTGGGTCTGCACAGGACACTCCCTTGTTCCTGTCGTCAGATTTCGCATTACAATTTGACCTCACCTCTCTCGTTGATGTCCACTTACCTCCAGCACATAGAAGTTTCGGTCTCGCAGGTGGGTCACGCGGATTGGGAACATATCGCGGAGTACTCCAGCTAATAGGGTACTTTCTTGTCGGAGTAGTCGTGGCCTGGTGGAGTTTACAAGGATACTCACAAGCACAACAAGCTTCACACAGTTTGCTGTCATCAGGACACGGGCAACATGGAAGCTCCTTAGGACACGCGCAGCAGTCTGACGTATCTGTTCCAGGTTTTATGAGGAACTCCTTCTGAAGTCTTTGATGACAAGGCTTCTTCTTCCTTGTAGAATATCTCAACTCGATTCCACATGGACTTTGGCAGCCCTTCAAAACAAAAAATCAATTAAGACTGTAACGAATCAAGAGCGCATTACTTAAAAAGCGATTCATTTCAAAATGCTTACTGTGTCGCAACAAGCCGGTTCATCGCATCCGCCGCAAGGACCGTTCTGAGAACAAATCTGGCCGAAGTGAGGCTGAGGCATGTCAAAGGCTCGCGAGTAGGTCGTCTCAGTGGTAAAAGGACACAAAAACTGCTTTGGGATAAACTGACCCTGCAAGGTGAAAGTTAACCCAGAGAAGTGATTTAAAACTCCGTCAAATTCGTAGGTTCGTTTCATTTCTGTGAGCTTAATTGTAAGGCATACATATTGTGGGCGGACGCCTTCTACCATTCGATGTCTCTGCGTTTCAGGATCTTTGTGAAGACATTCAGTGAAGTCATGATTGTAGGTCGTCTCAAATCGAAACCGTTCTGGTGGCGGAGTGCAGTCACAATATGGAGGGATTCCAAATCGAGGTCCTTTGCTGAATGAATACTAGAAAAGAAAAATAATCAATTTCCAGTATTACAGCTTCAGTCTCCATACAAGCCTCCCCCCCCCCCTCAAGTAATTACTACTCACCCTCTGTTTCCAAACGTCTTGAGACCCCTGCATAATCTCTGGGGAAAAGCTCTGAGCCAATATGGGACTGCACCATTGCTTGAAGTTCCCTGCGTACTCAGAACTTCCTGTTTTCGCATTGCAATGCTCCGGAAGAGGATGCCTGTACCAGTTTTTTGTCATTAATTAGCTGCAATTCTAATAACATAACTTATGACAGCGATTAACTGAATCGTGCCTACCCTCCCCCTGTGCTTGGAAAGCAATCGCACATCCTTCTTCTCTTCGATTCCCGAAGCTCAAACACTCGTCAATTTACATAAACTACAAGAAAATATTTCGAATAAGCAGTCGTTTCGATTCTCTCTGCTCTTTGGCTGAATCTCCGAAGACTTTCACAAGTTTCCTAGGTGTGCGTGCAGCAGTTTGTGTATGTATAATATTTCAGCGTTTATTCATAAAACCATGAGAAACACTTTTGGCTGGAGATTATACGACGATGGGAGATTCATGTACACTAGTACACTTCCAATTGTTCATTTTGTACGGATTTTAAATTCTCTTGACTTGTTATCACTTGTCCTTAACTGTTGAGTGTAGCTTGCAAATAAGCAAACAAATTAACTGCTGATAAAGAGGCTTTTTAGGGAAATTATGTGTAATTTTTCAATCATCCATCGAGTATTGTCCACCTAATAGCATATGATTGGCTTGTAGAATATACCTTTATAATATCAATGAAGTATTTTAGAAGAGAGAAAATGAAACATGAAATAAGTAAAGCACTATTTTGCTATTGCATGATATCAATGAATCGATGTATTTTCTTAAGTTTACAGTTTGAGTGTAGAGTAGAGCCTATATTATAGCGTTTTATTGAAGAAGAGAAAACTCCATACAAAACAATCCGACAATTAGGCCATTTTTTAAACGATATGGTCTTTTCATTCTATCACAAAACTTGTTATTGAAATTGGAAGGAGCTTTTTTTCGTACACAAAGTTTAAAAAACATAACAAGTGTTATCCAAAACCCCTACGGAACAGTACATGATGCAATCTAAAGCAGTTCGGAGATGGAGCAGGTCTATTTGTTTCCGCTATTTCCTGTAGAAATAAGATGAAGAATTTTGTGGGTGTCTCGTGGATTCCGATAATTTTAGTGGCTTCTGCACAAACTTCATTCTCGAAAACTAAAAGAATCCTCCAAGAAACTCCAAACTATTTGAACGTCTTTGCAAACTGCACCACTCAAATAACGATCCCCAAATTGAAAACGAAAGAAGGTCACACCGAATTTGAAAGTATTTTATATAGCTTTTCTTTAAAATATCTAAGTCCTATGATGATAGACAGCTCTGAGATGAATGTGAGTCATCCTGACACTAAACACGACAACGTAGAAAAGTTTCCGTATCATCAAACAAAGCGTAGTTTGTGTTTCATTAAATTCTACTTCCTCAACGAAATGGCCCCAACCTTTGTTAATAATAATTCCAGTGTCGATACGTCCTGGAAAGACATTTTTAACAGGGAAGGACTCCTCAAGAACCTGAACAGAGTTCCATACTTTCTTATCATAATCAGTTCCATTAGTTTACAGGAAATAGCTGAGAAAGTAACCTTTCCTTGGTCCTTCCTTACGGGAAGAGGGTCCCTGCCTTATCCCACCCTACAGTTCTTCACTCCTGCGAAAATTCTCGTGTATTCCAACAAGAGGCTATACATCCTTTGCTTTTTGTGTCGTCTGAGAGAAGGTCTTCTTGTGGAAGTCTCACTTTCCCCAGTTGAAGTCTCCAACGCTGACACTCTCCTCCAACTCACTTCCCAATGGATGAACGTCTCTAGAAATCTGCACGGCCACTCTGTCTTAGTAATGGGCGAAGAAAATGAGCTGATAGATAAGCACTGCGACTTTCTCCACATGTCCTACAGATACCGTCCCAGCCATTGTTTTATTGCTACCATAGGACGATACCGGAACTACACTATGAACAATATCATGGACGTGGAAGCCAAAATGATTTCTCTAATCGGCTTCACTAGGGAGCAGTTCTACGATCACAAAACCCAAACTAGTTTTTCGTATAAAGCTATGCGTCTATTGACCACACGATTCGATGCTATCAACATTGACGGCAACTTTGAGTACTTCACGTACGTCGTTTCGATTGAGAACCCTTCACGACACAACATGGCGGCTCTGTTAAACTGTCTTCACTGGAAAGTCTGGCTTTCCATCGCAGGGACTGGAGGACTCGTCATCGCCTACTGCTTCCTCGTCTACTTCAAATTGTTCTACATCCAAAAGAAACTTCTTCATCTGCTTAACTCTCTCTCATTACTCATCTTCAGCTCGCTCATCGAACAATCCCAACCAACTTTCACTCAACTAAAGACTCTCTACAGAACCCATCCATTCTTCGTCCAGAGACAAACGCCCATTCGAACCATCACCTGCGTCTGGATCATAATCGCTTTCGGCTTCAGCAGTGCCTACAAATCTGTTCTCTACTCTGTCCTCATCAAACCTTCCCCGCTTTCTATTCCAGAGAATACTCATGAACTCACCATGCTTTCTAACATTCCATACGTTACTTTGCGATTTCCTGACCTACAGAACCTCATCGAACATATTGAGGGCACAAAATCAGACCAACGTCTACCTCTGCCCATTCATCTGAGGAGAATGTTTGAAAATGTTATAAAACTGGAAGACGATAACTCGCTCATTCAAACATTCCACGGCATTCTGCACAATGACGAAGCAGTCATTGTGGATCCTTCGGACTACTCTAAACTAACGAAGAGCAAGTTTGCCATAATCGGAGAGAAGAAGGAGCTTTTAAGATTTGGAAAACTAATTTCGCAGTACTTTCCTTCTTTCGAAGTGGCGATGAGTCCGCGAGTGGATCAAGATCTCGTGAAGCTCTTCCACTGGACTTGCACCAGGACTGTTTTCTTCCCTATTTTTCAAGAAGCTGCGATGCATCTAAATGAAGGTGGTCATTATGACATTTGGAACAAATACTTTCTCTACTTCCAAGAGCAGAAAGAACGGCAACAGTTTCTGGAGAGTCTCCAATGTAAAGGAGACAATCCCGACAACCATTGTCCCCAGTTCGAAGGAAGTGGGGGGAGGGGAAGTAAGGTTGAGAATGGACGCCCTTCAAGTGATCAGGAAGCTATTCTAACCATTCGAACTTTAATAGGCTTTTTAGCTTTCTATTCAGCCCTTCTCTCAATTTGTACGGCTGCATTCATTTCCGAGCATTGTGTTGCTTGCTATTCAACAAGTTGTGAAGTGAAAGAATGCACAACTTCTTGTGGCACAACTTTAGTAACTCCTTATTGGGAGGAATTGTATGGTGCCAATTTGTCCAAGCCTACTGGAAAGAGTAAGCAGCATTTCTAAAGTGTGGGTATGCGATTACAAAAAGTGGATTTCCCTAATTAACTTAATTATTGGCAATAATAATACCCTGTGAATGTGGCCACGCTGCATGCTGATAAAACATTCTGATAAAAGTTTATGTGATTGTTTTGATATTATTAAAATCTCGCATGTGGGAAAATAAACAGAGGAAAATTGTACAACATTACTAGTAAAACTTTAGTCTGTTCAACCTTGGAAGATCGTGAAACGAAGTCTACAATTAAAGACAAAGTCAAAGGTATGTATAACAATGTGAATTTTGTAGGCATAAGTCGTAGTAGTTGTAGCGTGATTTATTTATTTTCGTGACATAATCCATAATTGCATCAAGAATAATGTAAAATTATTTGTTAGTTGTCCGTATTTCTCTAGACTTGTTTACCTCGTACATTACTGTTTTCTCACTCTCGCTTTGTAACTATAAGTTCGTGTTTAGGAGGAGACAGGATGAATCCACTGCGAGGTCCTAAGTAAGGGAAATCTTCGTTGGGGTTCAAACTAAACCTGAACTTTTGAAGTATTCCCGTAAGAAACAAAAAGAACTCGTCCATCGCAAAATTCTCTCCGGGACAACTTCTCTTCCCCGTGAGAAACGCTATGACGTGCTCGTCCTTCTTGAAAGTCCCATCGGGTTGAATGAATCTTTCCGGTCTGAAGTTCTCGGGATCTCCCCAGTGTTCCGCATTGTGATGAATTTGATACAAATTGAACAACAAAACTGTCCGCTTCGGAATAAAGTGACCTTTGAAATGGGTGTCCTCCAGAGCTGTGTGCATCAGTCCAAGGGGAACCATACTCGACTTTCTCAGCACTTCTTGCATTGTTGCCTCGACATAATTCATCCTGCACGTCACAAGATTAAAAATCATGCGTAACTTCCACAAATAATGTAATTGCCATAAAATTTACAACTACTCATTTCCTTATCGCATATAACCCATCACTAATGATGAAATAAAAATTTCCCATTTGCGCAGTTTTACTTTACTGACGACTCACCGTGAACGATCTGACAAACTGGGATTTCGGGAACACCCAATAGTCTCGTCAATTTCTTCATGCAATTTTTCCTGTACTTGTGGATAACAAGCCAAATACAAGAAAGTCCAACCGAGAGTTGAGCTCAGAGTATCCGCTCCAGCAAAAAACATATCCATCAAAGTGTGGTGCAAGTTCATCACTACAAAACAATTGCACGTAGTCTTTTATCATCTGTATCTGCTTCATATAATTTCCTATTGCGACGTGTGATCTATGTTTAGTAATCTCTTACTGCCAACTTGTCCGTAGAACATAGAAGTTGGATCATGAGTATTGTAGATTCTCGTAAGGGCGACATCAATGAAATCCCTTTCCTTTCCTGCCACATAAGTAGCCACATGTTTAGCAATCACTTCCTTCCCGAGAGCATCTGGAGCTGCAAGCAACTTGAGTCCTTTGGTGTAGCCTGTTAAGTCTGGTGCAAGTTTAGCGAGCCACGGCAAAAATGCAGCGATTCCCACGATATTTTGGTCAGCAACTCCTCTTCATTCACATAATAAAATGAAGGTTCACGTTATTCCCTGTTACTAAATACCCACCTTCCCGTACCAAAAGATTTTTGAGTACGCAGTATCATTATTATTTTCCATAAAAGCTTACTCAGATAAGATATGAAGAACATTTCTCTTCGCTGGGTCTTCAATGTCGTACTTCTCACTGGTCATGATACTCCATGTACTGTTCACAACAGCTAGTTCCAGTGTGGGTTTTAGGTACAAAGGCTTATCTAGATTTTTACTAAAACATTATTTAAGATCAAAGATTACTTCAAGGTTGTTTATTTTACATGAGGAAATTTAGTGACAGACAATTAAAACTTCGTTACTTGAGATAGTCTAGAACTTCCCCTACTTGGTCTTGAATCATTCCTTCCATTGACCGCTTCCCAAATCCCATATCTCTCAAGCATTTTAATGTAAATCGTCGCATTTCATGCCAATCTTTTCCTTCAAGAAGACCGATACCTTTTATCAAGACAATAATAATTACATTTACATTTAGTACAATTGCGTCTTAAGCACTGTATTAAATTTGTAATCAGTAAAGTCAGTCATGCCTGAATATCCTCTTGGCTCAAATAGGGCCAGTTGATTGCGTCCTTGTAGGACCTCAAGCTTTCCAGCTTCTTTCGTTGATTCATAATCATTTATGAAAACCACTCTGTGGTTAACATACATGGAGTCGTTTTTAAGGTCGTTACAATACAACTTTGCTTTTTCATGTAACTTACGTAGACTCTCCAAGCTTCAGTGTAAAGATGCTTCCGTATTTTTCAGCAAGTCGAGCAATCGTCAGACAAGGAATCTTTCCCAAGAATGGAAGATAGCCAAACACTGGTATTCCATAAGGTCCTAAACAACCAAAATATTTATTTACAAATTCCCTAATATTTTTTGCACTCAATTATTAAAAAAATTATGTGATTACCTGGAGGCAATTTACTTTTAGCTTTTTTATTAACCTTCAAAAATAAGTAGTACGTAAGTAGAAATGCTGAAAGAATAATTTCAAAAATCATATCGTCGATTTGAGGAAACAATTCTGCTTGTAAAAACCACAAAATTACCCTTAGGTTTCCACTTAAAGAATGACGGAAGATTTTTCTACTTCTACCATTAAGCATAAACCATATGCGTTTTTCAAATCTTTGGAATCATCGCTATCACAGATAGGAAGTGAGATTTAGGCTTATCATTTACACAAGAACAAATGTTATTCTCTCATCTTAATTAAAAAGAAGCGTCACCCACCGTGAAGGTGTTGAGGATGTATTCATACAAAAATCATAAATTCAAGTTCATCCATCTCGTAGAATAGAAGATTCACTGTGATAAAATTGTCTTAATCAAAAACAGAGAATGGAGCTAAATGACGGCTTAATTGAGTGAATTCATATCCCATGATCCCATGTATGAGCTTGAGTTCGTCCGGTTCGTATGCATTGACTCTTGACTCTTGACAGAAATGAATTGACACTTGTGTTTCAAATACACTGGCACATCCGAGATCCCAGTTCTCCTTCTCTACTGATCATCACAGTTCCTGGCAAGTATTAATAAAGCACCACGAACAATAAATTGCTGATTATCACGAGAGTGTCCCATTAATAGTACTCCCATTGGAGAAGTTGGCTAGACTCCTTTTATCATTCAAATACATGACGAGATGACAACTACTATCAACTCTGAACCATCGAATCGTTGATAATATCAAGAGACAGAGAGATAAAATGCGTCCATGCAAAGTGAACGCTTATTAGATTTCCCTCTGGAGAATAAACCGGAGACGACACAATGTCATAGATCTTGATCAGCAATAAGGAGGCATATATGCTAACAGAATTAACTCACATTCACATTTGACCATGACCAGCATTAGTGAAATGCCACATGTCAACATATAAACGGGAGAATGCGGAGAGGAAAGGAGAAGCATACAGAAACCGCATAGATTTGTAGACTAGTCTCGACTTGATAACCAAATGGCGTAAAAGCCCATGGATGTATCCACCCTTCCCAAATAGTAAAATGGTATTATTGCCATGCACAATAAATTCTGCTGAGCACGAGTGGCTCATGATTCATCACAAGTATTCCCAAGTTCGCATCATTAGTACAAGGCGTGTACTCCGATGTGGACCGGCTTATTTCGTCCCAGTTCATCCTGAGCACCTGTGGCGGACGTTGCTTCTTTTGGGCACTTGAGCCGTCCGATAATATAATTCCAGAATTGGACCATCGTCCATAGTTCACTTATTGACCTCACTGAGTTTCCCTTATCATCCATCACACCTACAATGAACGGGACATCATCGGAAACTTTTGTCCACTGGGATTTCGAAAGTCCAGCTACTTTCGAACCCTTGTGGTTCGAGAAAGTTGACGACCCTGGGTGGAAGAGTTATATGATATCCAACAGGAACCTCCCTGTAGTTGTTTCTGTCTTTTATCTCGTGATTATCTTTGGAGGACAGTTCTTGATGAAAAACCGGAGCCCATTTAAACTTCAAAAGCTTCTTATCGCTTGGAACTGTGCCTTGGGAGTATTTTCTCTGTGTGGATTCATCCGAATGTTCCAAGAACTCTACTACATCCTCAACCTCCCGAATGGGTTCCACAAAAGCGTCTGCTCCAGGTATCTCGCGTCACCCCATCATTTACTCGCCTCTGTTAATGTATCTTTGACATAATCATCTGAGCCTTAACGGAACTAATTACTTTTATTATCTATTTCAGGGAAGGATTCAACCAGCCAACTGGTGAGAACATAAGCGACAGTAGTTATATCAGCAAAAAGGCTTTGCTTGATTTTCATATTATGTAATTGATTGATTTCATGCTGAAACCACTTGATAATAAACTATTCTTATACAATGTTACAGCTTTTTGGGGCCTCCTGTTCGCCTTGTCAAAGTTTGTTGAATTAGGCGGTAAGTTAATTCGTTAATATATTTAAAATGTATGCTTTTTTTAAATTTGTACAATCTAATAATTCACTTATAAATGTTTCACTTATAACACAGACACTTTGTTCATCGTCTTGAGGAAACAGCCGCTAATTATTTTACAATGGTAACTTTTGTTTGTGCTAAAAATCTATTACGAGTTGAAAAGATAATTAAGGTTACTCTTTATTTACCTTGCTTGGGAATTTGCTCTGTAGGTATCATCATTGTGTAACGATGATCTTCGTTTGGCAAATATTTCCATTCAGTGAACCTATTCAACGCTGGTATGGAGTTATGAACTTCGGAATTCACAGGTAATTAGCACAATACTTGCACTATATAAACTGGAAAATTCAAGCTTATTCTAATCTAAACATTATTTTTTCCCCTTTTAATCTCAAGTATCATGTACCCGTACTTCGCTTTTCGTGTAAGTGGCAGTTTTTTTACCAATTGTTGTTCAAGATTTAATATGTACCTAATCCCGAGAAAGATTATTATTATTATTATTACTGATGATTGGTACTAGTATTATGTTCCTTTGAAGCGTATTTCATTTTATCCATTGATGCATGTTTGCAGGCAATGAAGCTTCCAGTGCCAAGAAAATTCGCACTCACCCTGACTTCACTTCAGCTAATTCAAATGCTTGTAGGGATCGGCGTGAACGTCTACAGCATTCTTATTATAGGTCAGTAATTCAGCACATTTATCATTTTATTGCATTTGATTTGCCTCGTGTGTTGGGTTGTAAATTATTTTTCTGCTTCATTTGCAGCAAACGGACAATATTGTGCTCGAGAGCCTTACTCGGTGAAACTCAGTATAGGAGTCTACATTTCATTTGCCGTGCTTTTTGCCGAATTCCTCGTAAAGCGATACTTCCCAAAGAAGCAGCCATCCTCGACAAAAAAGACTGACTAGTTTGACTACGAGTATAACTTGAGACTTGGCTAAACTTGCTGACCACAATATTATAATAATAGTTATCCAAACTTAATCTTTAGTATAGACGTAGTAGCTATTAAATACTTCTCAACTGATTATGTGACTCACGATAAGGAGCAGTAAAAGACCGTGAGAAACTTAACTGATACAAAAATAGATATTATACCTTCACAAAATGTTTAATTTACTTTCGTATCATCCCAAGAGGATTATAATACAATAAAGTTAAGTATATTGGAAATACGGGTTAGTATGAAAAAAATTGAACAGATTATTTTTGCAACATTAATGTATTAACGTTATTACAAGTTAGTATTTTGAAAATTCGCCCTTGCTTTTACAAAAAGTTCTTCCTTGGGAGGTTGCAAAATGAATCCAGCTCGTGGAGCGATGTCTGGAATGGACTCTGGATTTTTCAATGAAAACTCAAAGTTTTGCAAGATTCCTGTAAAGAAAAGGAAATACTCCAGAAGAGCCAAGCTTTCTCCGGGACACGAGCGTTTCCCAAAGAAAAATGGAATCATTCTTTCATCCTTGCGGAAAGTTCCTTCGAAGGTTAGAAATCGTTCTGGACGGAAACACTCAGGGTCTCCCCAATAGGTTGAGTCGTGAAGAATGCTGTAGATGTTACACAACATGTAAGTACCCTTCGGGATGACGAATGTCTCGAATGAAATGTCCTCAAGCGCTGTGTGAAGCAGGCCAAGTGGAACAATCGCAGATCTCCTCATTACTTCGCACATTGTTGCTTCGGTAAAGGGCAGACTTTGTATCACAAAGACAATCAAACACATGTCGTGAGTGTGTTAACATTTACCTAAACAATGAATAATAATTACATGTGCGTCTGTGTATTATACACGAACATACTTTGGTTTGTCATTAAGACAAGGAAGTCTGAATGATCCTACGGCTTTGTCGATTTCTTCATGAACCTTTTGCTGGATTTCTGGCCACATTGCGAGGTACAAGAATGCCCAGCCCAAAGTTGAACTGAGAGTATCCGATCCAGCAAAGAATATGTCGATTAGCGTGTACTGCAGATTTTTCACTGAAATTCATGACGGTTATTTAAGGATATGAATGATATAGGTTTAAGTTCAAGAGTCAGGTTTAGGATGGAACCCGTACTTCCAACTTCTTTATAGAACATCGACTTGGGGTCCTGAGTTCCATAGATTTTAGTGAGCGTGTGGTCAATAAAGTCCTTCTCGTTCCCTGGGGAGTAAGTGTCCTTGTGTCTTTGTACCACCTCCCGTATTAGAGTCTCTGGTGCTCCAAAATATTCCATGCCCTTTTCGTAGCCTGAGTACTTCGGAAACAATTTGGCCAACCATGGAAGAAATGCGGCGATTCCTACCAAATTCTGGTCTGACAATCCTCTAAAATGTTACAGAGTTAATAGAACTTTTTTCGCAATTTCCCATAGTGCACAATTATCATTAAACCCACTCAGACATAATCGTTGACACTTTTAGTTTCACCGGATCATCCAAGTCGTATTTCTCGCTGGTCATAATTGACCAGAGAGCATTTATTACTGCTAGTTCAATGTGAGTCTTTAAATGAAGGGATGAATTGGCATGTTTTCTGCAACAAATTGAAATCGGAATATCAGTTTTAAACATGTGAACGTCAGATTAGTCTTTATCTCAAAAGCGGATAGGTTTCATTCATTCTAACTGTAGAAGTAAAATTGTCTGTCGCACTTCCTCTTGAACTGATGACTCCATAGACTTTTTCCCGAATCCGTAGTCTCTCAGATTTTTCATCAGAAATCTACGGACTTCTCTCCACTCATCTCCTTCTAGAAGAACTAATCCTATTGCAAAAACACAGCTCATTAAGACTATTATGTTTCTAAACCTTAAATTAATCTAGTCACGTAAACAAACCATCTTACCATATTTTCCTCGCTTTTCGAAAAGTGATAGTTGTGCTCGACCAGTTGTGGATTCCAATTTAAAAAGTTCTTTGGCCTTTTCGAAATTATTTATGAAAACAACTCTGCGGTAATTTATGCAAACGTAAGTAGCAGATTTCTTAACCGTTTAGTAAATGTAGGAACAAGCAGAAACTTACGGATATTGTCCAAGTTGCAAGGAGAAAATGCTTCCGTACTTTTTAGCAAGCTCTTGTATGGTTAGACAAGGAGCTTTACCGAGAAATGGCAGGTAACCAAATATCGGCACTCCAATCGGTCCTTAAAGTATACGCAGCTAAAAGTACATTCAGGTAAATAATACCATGATATCTTATCATGCAGAAACTGACCTGGAGGCAACTTCAAGTTGGTTCTGCCTGAGTTCCATTTGTGACCACAAATCGAATAGAAAGTGCAGAAAAGAAGGAAGATACACAGAGCTAATTCAAACAACATTCCGAACAAATGTTGCTGAAGCAGATTGCGAGAAAATAATTAAAAAATAACGCTCCAAAGCTAGAATCTTAAACCGAGAGGATACTAAATTTGTACAATACCGAAGTATATTTCAGTTCTGTCTGAAGAGATTTCTGCTACCTATCTTTGCCAAATTATTATATTGCAATTGCATGACATGTGAATAAACAATGAAATTGATACGCCAATCGAGCAGCAGCTAAGCTGAAGCTAAAACACAGTTAAAAACACCAATGACATAATATTGCATTATTGCATATACTAGTGCTAATTGCCATCCAAAATTCAAAGGATTTTATGAGAGTGTTAATTAATGCCTGAAGTAAAGCAAAAAAGTTTACGAATCCACACTCCACTTGTACGCTTTAATCATTTGCTCCTTGAAACACATTGGGTATTTATCGTCTACACACTTAGCGTCTTAATTTTCTACTCATCCATTCTTCAGGTAAATCTGGGATGATTGGACGTGGTGGCGTTGGGGGCCTAACTTTCTTTCCTTTGCTCTTTGAACTCAAATATTTCTTTTGCTCCTTCGGATTCAAAGGAACATTATTGTTTTGACCGTTTTCTCCAGAATCTCCACTCTCACTTCTTAACTTTGAATTCCTTATTCTTAGTCCAAATTTTTTCGCTTCGTTTGTCATTTCTTCAAACAACACCTTGTCAAAACTTTTGCGTCTACGATAAATCGACATCACTGTCCTCGATCGTCTTGATTTCTGATGTGAAGGAGGCATTGACTCAAATGGCTTCTCAGCAGGTTCTCTTTTCTTCAGACACGAGGGGGGACGATCGTCTTGTGATGTGTCCAATTCGAAGTCATTTCTCATAGCTAGACCAGAATTGCCCTGTTGAATGTTATATTCCCATTTTTGCTTCATCGACATCACTGCCCCCGTCACATGTCCTTTGGAACCACTTTGCTTTATCTGTGGACCGTCGCACGCAGCTTCGTTAACTCTGTCTCGGTTTTCCAATTCTTCATTGTTCTCCCGAATGGACGAAAAGCCATTATCTTCGTCGGGCTTCTCAGCAACGAACTCATGAATCTATATTGGTAACGAGATGTATCCTTAGGACTTTGGACTCGCATGAATGATCCATATTTACGAAGTAGCAGACCTGCTTCGACTCAAAGAACTTCAAGATTCCATTAAAGCCGCCTCCCTGAATAACGCTGGTCTCTGAACGATTGAAAGATGATGTAGATGACACCTTTTCATTCAGGTTCACTCCAAACGCCTGTTTCATCGCTCTCTTAAATTCATCTCGATTCAGTCTAATTGGACTTCGTGTTCCCAACCCATACAGTGTAGCTAGTTGTACAATCTACTCGATTCAAACACCCACGTCACAGTCAGTAAGCCAGTACTGAATTACTAATAATATTGATTAATAATAATTATAAACCTGACTCGATGAGATGTAGTAGTGGTAAGTGCGGTCAGCGTACTGTAGAATAATCTTCGCTTCCCACAGCGACATGGGACATTTCCTTAACTTCATGAAGGCAAGGAGCTCATCGCAGTCCAAGTAGCCTTCTACTCTTCGATTGACTCTGCAAAATTCATTTCATTTTAATAGCTGTTGCAGTTTAAGTGGAAAAGTAACGCAAATAAAATGTTGGCTGACCTGTTAAAAGTGCGCTGAATACTCGAGACCTCTTCGTCTGAAAGTGGAGGAGGCAAGATGACACGTTTGCTCTCTTCATCCGTTTCGTCTTCTTCATTCCAGTCAGAGGAACTTAATGCAGTACTGGAAAAGGATTCACGATTTCTTAAGGTCATCGCGGAAATTGACAAAATCTTGTGGTACAAAAACAGCCCCAAACTGCTTGCAGTTATGAAGTTATCGCCAGAAGTACCGAAGTGAATGACGAAAATGATTCAGTCAGTTCAGGGCCTTGGGTTTTTGAACCAACCTCATTATCTCCAATTGCAGGGCCCTAGAAACTATGAGGATTTTTGGACGTTGTTTAGTGACACACGATCCACCAAACTCGGCAAGTTTCCAGGGACTTGGCTCTTTCGAGGGTTATCGAAAAGAAGTCTACCAGCCAACTCGGCCGACAGCAACAATAAAATTTTAATTTTTGGAGGTTCTCGTCATTGTGAATCAAGTCACAGCAGCTTTGTGATATAACATCGGTTAAAAATGTCTAGTTCACATGTCGACGAAACTATCAAAGATGCAGCACCGCCAGTGGAAGCTCGACCGCCGCTGTCTAAGCCAGTAGACTATTTTACATAATCGACGTGTAACATTACTGCAACTTCCAACAAGGTTATTGAATGGTGTGTTGTTACATTAGAAATCTCTGGCGACTGGCTATGAAGAACAGGAGGACGAATACGAAGAAGAGGAGTACGAGATGGAAGGCATCGACCACGCAGACATCATGCAGCTTGTATACGAGGACGCCAATGAATTTAATGAATTCGATGTCGACCTGATGCCCAAATCTCGATTCAAAGACAAATCCTTCATAAAGCTTCGTGAGTTTTACGATACAATTGTCTCTGACTTGGACCACGCGCAGAGAATCGGCATACCTTTGGATGACATCAAAGATGAATTTCACTTCGTGTGGAATGCCATTCAAAAATCTCATGAGAATTTAGAAGACCTACTTCGTAAAGATGTCGATATTTCGGTATGGTTGCTTATTTCGTCCTTCTTTTAATCTGTTCGTAAATCTGCAAGTTGTAAACTTACACACTATTTTTCTATTAGGTCAATCTTGGAGACACGATGGCAAAAACAAGAAATCTCATTCGCATTGCTGAAGACCAGCCGGAAGTAGCATTGAGACTTGGAAGGCGACTGGAGACAGCTTGGAACTTAGTGGACATCAGCGAAGAAGAAGAAAAGAGGAACTCGCAGAAACTCGAAGAACTCGAAACTGAAATAACTTTTTTGAACAGAAACATTAGCACTGCTGCTAATATGGAAGGACGATCTGAGTATTCACGCATTTCAATTAGGGTTTATTTTAGTAGGCCCAGACACAGTTGATTGATAAAGAACTCTTATTTTAGACTCACAGAGCTGCAAAAGATAAAGCGGAAACTGGTGGATGAACGGGAACTTGTTCAGAAGGAAATAAGTCGAATGCGAAGTTCACTAGCAATCCTGAACGAAAAGAAACACCGACAGATTGACAGGAAAGCAGAGTTCCAGGAAGCTATCAAATACGCTGACGAAGAAGCTATAGCACAGAACGAGGCTTTGACTCGTGAACAAGGAAGGAAGGAAAAGATTGAAAAGACCGTTCTGGAAACAACTCAGCAGATCGAAGTGAAGACAAAGGAGCTCGAGGAGATTGAGAAGAAAATGTCTGTCGCAAACTCAAAGATCAACAGCATTGAGAGGAACATTCGTGATCAGAAGGTATCCAATTTTAATTACAAGCCAAAAGACTTCTTCTAAATACGCAACAAATCTTAGGTCATTAACGATATGGCGATGAAAGACGCTGAGCAAGCGAAGACCAAACAGGACAAAATGAGAATGGATGTTGATGCTCAGATCGCTTTGGTCGAAAGGTTGGCGTTGGATGCTCACAAACGCCAGTTGGAATTAAGAGTGCGTGTGTGAATTCCATATTAGCATATTGATTGGATACCGTTCATTTAATACAATCGATTGAATTTTCTCTATTTCAGGGGAAAGAGGACGAAATTATCGCTGCAAAAGTCGAAGAATCGAGAGCCGAGCGTCAAAAGCTGTTGAACCAAAAGAAATGCGATGTTCTTCAGGAAAAGCTGGACTACTTGGAAGTGGAACGAGAGAACTTAAAAGCAAAGATAGGGGAACTAGAGAGAGATCTTGAACGAGCTCAGAAACGCTTAGAGGAAAGCAAACGAGCTGTGGAAGAATTGGATAAACAACGAACTGCTGTAAACAGAAATCTCCAACGAGCAAATGCCCTCGCATCAGAACACGAACACAACATCAAACTCAACGCTATAGCGTTGAGCAACTTGGAAGGAGAACTGGAAGGATTTACAAGAGAAATCGGGTCGCAATCTTCTACCATTCGTCGTTTGGAAAAGGAACGGGACTTCTACAGCCACGAAGCAGTGAAACTCGGTCAGCTTGTAACTTCTCGAATAGACGACATCAAGAGTCTTGACATGAGCATCTATGAACACAAGAAACAAGTAGCCGAGTTTGAAGCCAACTTAAAGTTCCAAATGCAATTTTACGAGGCCGCTATTGTGGAGAAACAATACTATGAACGGCTATACAGAGAGACTGTGGTATGTTCGTCATGGTTGTTATTATTTAATTCGGCTTTGAGTACACTTTCGTTTCACTAACGCAGGCCGAAATAAGCAAAACCTCTAAGGACATAAGGAATGCAAAGTTTGAAAAATCTGGATTGCGTTTCAAGGAGACTGATTTGAGAAACGCAATCTTGGCTGAGGAGGAGAGTAAGCTGAGACATGTTTTTGTCGTCTAATATTAACTAACTGTTTGTCAAACATATTCAACTACATCGAGCTTCGAATCGATATTAAGGGATCGACCACTTGGAGAGAGAAGCGGAGTTCCTTAAAACAGAAGCTGCGAGGATACGTCACATGGCAGTGGACATTCAACGAGAAACGGAAGCCTTGGAAGTGGAGAGATCAACCTTAGGATGCGCCATAGCTGAGGCAGAGAACGAAATCGGGAAGCAACGATACTACGCTACTTCTGGAGAATCCAGAATGGAAAATTACCAGCGGAAGATGATGCTAAAGGAAAAGGAGCTTAGAGAAACCTGGGAAAAGTGGAGGACTCTTCATTCCATGGTCAGAATCGGAGCTTATCACTACCGAAATTTGGGCAAAGAGGTCCGCAACATCCGGCAACAAATAATTGGACTCAGGTAGAGTCTACAAGTTACGTTAAAGTAAAGATCTTTCGTAACATAACTCTGTTGAACTCCAGACAGCTTCAGCTAAGCTTTAAAGGAAACACGAATCACATAGTTCAACTGCAACAAGAAATCTCGGCCCTGGAGAACTGCATCTCTAAAGAGACTTGTATGGTCAACGCGTTGGAAGATGAACTCAGTCGATCAATTAACATCCACCGCTGGCGAGTCTTGGAAGTAAGTTTTCGCCATTTCAACTATTTGAATGTTGGGTCGAAATGCTAACACGCTTCCTCTTTGAAGGCAATCGACCCAGAAGCCTACTCAATGGTGAAGAAGATCAACATAGTCACCAAGCGCCTTGTCAATCACAACGAAACAATTCGCCAACAAAATCTCCGAATAAAAGATAAGGAGAACACTTACGTTGATATCAAAGCAGTTCTTCGTAAACTCCCAGGTCTTGAGACTCCGGAGGAAAAACGATACTACGAGGTTCTCTACGACGCCAAGAAGAACCAACTTGCTACACTCCGCCACGAGATTTATTCCAATGAAGCTCAAACCCAATTCTACCGGAAACAAGTAATTCAATTAGACAATCGGCTGGAAGAACTCCGACAAGAATACTTCAAGAAAATGGACGCTCAGTTTTGTCTTCGATCCCAAAATAAATTGGACAGTTGCAGGAGGCGGAGATCCAACAAAGGCCAGTCGCTTATGAAAGCCATCCCGACAGTTCCGGAAATAATTTTAACCGAAGGATCAGATGAAATAGTTGAAGCGCAACCCTCAGAGTATTCATTTCTACCAGTATACAGCGAGGAATTGGAAGAGGAAGAAGGCGATGAGGATTATGAGGAAGAAGAAGGTGAAGACGAGGAATCTCCCGTGCAGAGTGAATTGACGGGGGCAACTGCAGATGAACCGACAGAATCTGCTACAGCAGATGAGGCTCCTTCAGGTGGTACTTTGCAAGTAGAGGCTGAGGAATAATTAATTTGAAAAACACACACCTACTGTCTACTTTTTGCACTGTAATCTTCTAAATAATATTTTAATTGACACGCAAAATGTACACGTAACAAAACGAGTTGTACTTCAACTTTATTTAACCTACGTTGAACCTTCGGTTGGTAATCTTTTGGCAGGACTCGGTTAAGTAGCTGAATTTACTTCCAGGTGCACAAGTCAGGGGAGAACGAATTCCATTCACTAACGATGGGTAACAAGATTTCTTTTGACAGGTTGGATACTGCGATTCGTGAACTAATTCCAAAGTGTAGTTATCTTGGCAATATCCTTTAGTCAGAGTCTGCAGACATTGTCTCCTGTTTGGGTCGAAGTACCAGAACTGTTCTGACATCTCATTTGATTGTTTGTGTCTCCTGCATCTGTTCACCTCACATTTCAAAGTGCCTTTTCCACTCAGGGTCACCCAAAGTCCATCTCGGCATGGTCCCTGTGAAGTTATAAATACCTGGTCAGCTCTAATTTCCAGACGACTTGATGTTGATATTGAAAATACCTGTGAGAAGACAGTGTAGCACCGGTTATGCATTGGATAATACACTCGTTTCCTTGTGGGAGAGTCATTGCAAGGAGTACCGGTTTTATATCCTTGATCACAGTCACAAAACCCGTGACCGGGATTCAACGGGTGAGCATAAAATAACATCATTTCTGGACACGGTCCGCGAGTTCCAAACTGATAACAATTGCCTGTTGCAGGTTCTAAGAGGAATTTTTTCCAATCTGCGTTTCTAAATTGCAAAATAACGAACAATTAGGCGCTGATTGCTGATGCACTAGATCTCAGATCCCAAAAATAATAATTCTTTCCATAGGTAACTTACAAATGCTCACATGCATATCCTTTTGTTGAAGGTAAAATTCCCAAAAGTATAATTAGCAGGCTTCCTCTTCGGATTGTCGAGCTTCCTCGAAGGAGTTCCATCTTATTGCAGAGCTGCAGCTGTTTCTTCTGTTCTTCGTCTCAAAATATTCAATAAATTGTGTTTACTTCTTCTGTCAACCTGATGTGGTTGCTGAAAGTTGAACAGTTATTAATGGAACGAGGAAAGACGATGGAAAATGCTCGAACTGTTGCAAGGAAACTGAAACCACAAGGTCAGATACGAAACTACCAGTATGGACACCCAAACATAAAGCCTTTATAAGAGCATGTTTTTGTTATGAAGAGGATGTGCAAATGTATTTTTGCAAGTACATTTCAAGCTCAAACCACATGAGAGCAAATTCCAAGACTTGGGGAAGAGTTTCTTATTTTGAGCAAATTACGATCTTCGTGTGTGATTTTAATGTTGAAACCCCCAAAACTACTAATTCAATGGGTGAGTCACAGACGAACACAGATAAACCGGTTATGCCGAAGCCGAAATTCTAAGGAACAGCTTCTTGAATACTTTTTGTTATTCATTTTTACGGCTAAAGGTTCGTGATTTATTAAGAGATTCATATTTAGTAGTTCATTAAAAAGAAAAATAATGAGTCATCCTGACTTATAATAATAATACGCTGCTTCGAAACTAGAAACTTGGCTCGTTTCCGCTGTACGTTTTCCATTACGCTACATCAGAAATGGAACAGATAGTCGTACTCTTTGTTTCACAGGATTCTCATGTATTGCAAATTGTATGCCAACACGTATGAATTTTAAATGAAAGAAAAAAAGATGAGTTGTGTAATGCTGCATTCGCACTTGATTTATATTTTCAGCGTCTCAGCGCTTAAGAATGAAAGTTTTTACGACATAGATGACAGCGACCACAACTATTCCTCCACCTTGGATTATTCCAACGATGATCATGCTAGTTTTGATTTTATCGTCGGAAGGTTCTTCAGTCGTTGAAGAAGAAGAAGACGCAATTTCTTGACGGAGTTCCATTTCCTCCTCAACCTCTGCTATTGAAGGAATGTAGTATGCCTCAAATGCCGAAGCATTCCAGGTCGCTGGATATCCGATTCGGGTTCTCTCAGCCATCAGGTAGTTAGTCAACGGAGTGAAATACTCCTTGATAGCATTGGGGTCCATCTCTCGAGTCCCAATCGCTTCCTCTAAAATGTCTTGCCAGTTCTCGGCGAAGCCTTTCGCCAGCAACTTACTAATAGCCAAAATATTTTAGTTAGCTTACATTTAAAATTCTCTAGAATCAGTAACTACCATGGCCAAAATAAGCTGACGACTTACTCCATGATGGCTCCTGCCGCTGGACTCCCATCAATGTCACAGTTGAACAAAAGCTTCTGAGGATCTGAAGGGTTAGCTGGATCATACTGATCAGCAGCAATACAAAGTTGCTTGTGAATTTGGAACTGGATGATGAAGCTCACGAAATATCGAATGTAAGGAGTATTTCCAGGAACGTGGTACTTCGCTCCAGCGTCGAAGTCAGCTTCACTTCGCATCACTGGAGGAACAATACCCTCGATTTCGTTCCTGCAATCATTCCGTTCCCTCTTTACTTTTGTATGCTTATAAAATAGTAATAAAATAATTTACTTGCCTTATCTTCAGCCATTCATATTCCATCTTATCCTCCGTAATTGTTCCATCAAAAAGCCTCCAGCGATAGGAGTCGATGAGGTAACCAAAGGGAAGGAATGCAATCTGAGGGGCAACGTGAGAATTATGCTTATTACTGAGGCAGGTCAGTCGAATTTCTTACCTTCTCCAGGGCTTTCTGCATGAGAAAGTTGATAGTAGTCTCATCATCAAGATCCGGATTGTCAACGAATCCCAATTTGAACATGTGTTTGGGCGTTGCAACACTCAAAGCCAATACATCTCCAATCGCTTCATGGAACCCTAAAAGAACAATTCTACTGAAGTTCTGATTTCTAGGATGTAATTTATTTATAGGACTGCTTCCTAACCTGGGTTAGCGCCATCTCTAAAAGTGATAGGCTGTTGATTGTACTTGATGAAGTATTGAATGTGTCCAAGTTCATGATGAATGGTAACAAAGTCCTCTTGGTTAACATTGGTACACATTTTAATTCTACGACCACAACGACAGATTTAGAGTAACTAACTGATCATCGTTCATTGTATATAGTAATTGTTTTGCACGCTCTAAATATTAATAATTGTACCTGTAGTCAGTTCCGTCACAGAAATCCCAGGCTGATGCGTGACACGTGACAGCTCGACCATCCTCTGGTCTCACAATCATTGCCTTTTCTCCATAAGACGTTTTCATATCTGCCAGTCCCAATCCCATGAAGAATTTGTTGGCTTCTTCGAACATTTGATAAGCTGCATCGTAACCTTCGTTTCCGTAGGCCTAAACAGAATTTCATGCATGTCCTTGAGTATGAGAGCAAAATCAACGATTAAGGATCACCACACTTAATTATTCACAACTGACTTCCTTCAACTTTTCTGTGACATCGAAGCCTGGAGCATTTGAAAACGGCTTCACTAGCTCGTAGATTCCTTCCCAAGTCTGTGCCCACATGTTTCCTGTACAAATTTATAAATCAGTCGTAAGACTCACAAATCAATTCATTTCAGTAAGTTGCTGACAATATTGACGAACCAAGAATGTGAGCTGGAATTGGTGAATCGGGAAGTGGAAAGTCATTAGGATATTGCTCCCTCAACTTATACCTGACGTACGCATAGACTTCGGCATACAAGTCTTGAAGTTCACTCCAGACTGCTTTAACCTGATCTCTAAAATCCGGAGATTCGTATCGATTTAACCATAAGTCTCCATTGTCCGGCATACCTAAAAATTCATCAGTTATTATTAAACTATTGCTTTAAGCTACTTGCCTTGTTGTGTATTGTAAGTACCATTAGCTACAGCAGCCTTGTTAGATAAAGCAATGTATTCTCTATACAGCTGCTGGATAGGTGCACCAGATGCATCTCTCCAAGCTTTCCACACATAAGCCAGCTCTTCAGAATTCCTGCTTGTTGAGATAATAGCTTCGATATCTGTAATCACACTTGATAAATTAAAAACACAACTTTTTCAGTTACACAACTAAAGTATTGTATCTCAAATCTCACCAGGTTCCAAGTATAGGCCATCATCGTTTGGATTACAATTTTGATAGTCGAACGGGCAGATTTTTGCTGTACCGTAGATATTTGCCATTTGTCCCAAAATCTCGTTGTACTGAAATTAAAATCTGATTCAATCTCCGCACTACAGTTGCATGCGCTGGTATTGCTTAATGTAAATTACCCTTTTCAAGTCAGTCTCATCCAACGCTGCAGTTCCAACAACATTGAGGAATTTGAGCTGCCTTTTAACGGATTCATCAGTGAAGCCTTCATGATCCCAATTCTTTATTGTCTCATTCCAACTCTTGAAAATGAAATTGGAATAAGCAATGTTCGCCTCAGCGACTGCTTGTTCCTTGACTGGATCGTTTAGGTCGATGTTATACTCAAAATCAGCGTTTACGGCTACTCTACACAATCGAGATGACTCTTCCTCATAAGCTCCTTCCAAGTAGGCCTTGGCTTCAGCCTCGCATTCTGCAGCTATTTAAACAAACAGTCTGCTTGTTACACAGAAAAAAATGGCTGTAATAATTTAACCTCGTAATGGGGATACTTACGAGTTGAGCAGCTTTGCAAAATACCAGCTAACCTAGCACTTCTCAGATTTCTATGAGATGCAGAGAGTGAAGGTGTTCCCTGAACACACAACACAGCCACAGTCGACAAAATTATAAACTTAAACATTTTAAATACAAACAACAGGTGAGTCTCCCTTTCCAACTGAAAGAGTGAAACCAACAAGAGAAAACTTCTGAGCTATCCCCAAAAGGAAAATGTATTGTAATTCGTCCATTCTTTAATTACTTTTTGCTTATCATGCAAATTCCATTATCTATTTGATTCAATTGTCTGTGATAAGCCTGTAATTCATTCGATTCCGACCCCATGGTTTATCTCTACGATACACTAAATGGCTCATATTATCAGATTTCATGTTAAATATGTTAACAGATGAATTCATCTAACATTCTCGATAAGTCCATCGTTAATGACGTCACCTTTCACCACATAATTTACATGCGATATGAATATACTCAACCGAAAAATTAAAGGTGAACTATTACAATAAAGGTAAATTAGAGAATGGTTATTGGAATCAACCTTTGTATAATTTACCTTGATTGCAATTATGCAAACAACAACAACTTGAAGGAAAGGTATATTTATTAATGAGAACAAATTCGACGTTCAATCTCGTTCGTCTTTCATAAGCTTCGGTTTAGATCATTTATGCCTTTTTGCTTTTCTTGGAATAGTAACTTCGGTAGAAGAATTGAGCAAAGAGAAACACGTAGGTTCCGTAGATTGCCAAGGACCATTTTATGCTGGTGGGATCTCTGGCGCAGGAATTTCCCAACCTTTCCGCTATATCCGTGTATCCATTCACTCCAACAGCAATCACCATTTGGAGAAGTTGCAAGAAAGTCAAACATTTAGACAGACTCCGTGGGATGGGAATTCTCAGAGTCTGAAGTAATTAATAATAATTATTCATGAAACCTCATCAGTAAAAAATAAACTTAAAACAAACAAGTTTATGATCTTATATAGGTTCCCACTTACCTTAAGGGCGAAGTATGGATACATTAAGCTGCATAAATTAAATAAAGCATATACATTAATTGTAGCCTGGATTTCTGGTGCTTTCAGCGAACAATTTAATCACGGTAATAAATCTTACCTGTGAACTCCGAAGTTCATAACTCCATAATAACGCGAGATCGGCTCAGAGTAAGGAACGACGATCCAGGCAAGCATCATGGCAGTGCAGTGGTGGTACCTGAAAAATGAAACATGATATCCGAATGATAGTGATTACACGAACAAGTTTCCGTTCTCTTGTAACAAAATAAGTAACAAATATATTACGTACCATTGGAGAAGAATTAAAGGTTGCTTTTTTAGCACGATGAATATCGTATCACCTTCAAAACCAAATGCCAAAGGTCTCGCGAATTTAAATCTTTGTTCACAAAGCCTCTCCAAGAATTAATACTTAAATACCATCTTACCTAATTCTACAAACTTGGACAAGGCAAAAAGAACGCTCCAAAATGCTGAAAAAATGTGTTACATTTACAGCTCCTCGCGTTTTATTGTCACATTAGTATTAAAGTTAAGGCAATCTCAGTCTTACCGAAAGGTTCGTTGAGTCCGTCTCTACAAAAGCAACACAAAAACTCAGTCTTCTCTTTCTTATGAACGTAACGTATAAAATGAGTAAATTAAATATTAAGTTACCTGATGCAAGTTGATCTGTGGAAGCCATCAGGAGACATCAAAACTGTCATGAACTCCGGGAGAATTCTGACAAATCCCATGATAGAGAATACTCCGAGACCAAGGTTCCATAAGAACATCGGTGTCCTCAACTTCAGTGGCTCTCTATTTCTCATGTAAAACTGCAGTGAAAATATCACAATGACATACACAATGGATGCGTATATCGGAAGCTTCCAATTCACAGCCATAAAGTGTTTCCACAAAGGATAGTCGATCTTCTCGAAGGAGTAAGCCTCAAACCGTGGTGGATTCTCATATTCCCAAGGAATCCCATGGGTTGGTTTTGTAGTGTTGGTCAAAATCTCAATCATTTTGAAGAAAAACAACGAGCTTTTCGTACACGAGTTTATATCTACTGTGAAACTAAGACACGATTCCCAGAGGATTCTCTACACCTGACTATTCTATTATCAATTTTGACAAAGTTATCTTTAAAACACTTCACCGACCTATCCGACCTGGATTTGTCAGTAATCCCTCGATCAGTTATAACTTTATGCAAGTTGCACGTGCTACCACGATGATTCAACCTCCGACTGTACCGGAGTAATAAGTTGACAACAAGCCGAGCTTCTACTTCTAGTGCCTCTCTATGTTCCAAATAATGCAACCAGTTTCTAATTCAATGCTGGACACACAAGTGTCCATAGTCCATGAAACCGGAGAACGATACTTTGGACGGTGATGTACTAGACTATTAAAACTCATGTGGATTGGGATTAGGATATTGGGAACCACCTATCTGCAGTAATTTATTATCACCCACACCACTTCGTTAGGCCAGATCAAGCTGTTCATCTCTCAAGGACGTCACTATACATTTCTTCTATAACTTGCAAGAAAGCACAAGAACAAGCACTAAGACCTCGCCTAAGGTTTTTACACTTGCCATTCAGTTTAACTTGTGTTACGTATATACTTACTGGACTTTTGGAAATGACACGTGACTATCAACTCCGGTTGCATAAGCAGAATCCTCAGTTTCATTCATTCTTCTTATCAATAATTGTGTCATACCACTAACCAAGTTTGCATTTTACACATCCTTTTGCTCTTGGAAAATTTTGCTCGTGTTTCGTAATTATTGAAGGAGAGCAATTCTTACAATTAGCTTCATGCGTGCTTCATGCTCATGCCACTCTTGACTCTGCAGCTACTCGGTCTTTTTATGAAGATGCAATTTCCTTGTGGCCATAATTAAACATAAAAGGCCACGGAACTCAAAGAGGAACAATGGATTGTAACTTGTTTGTCCACCGATGTATTTGTATGTTTTATTAATTATTCATGCACACACTCGTATAATATGTGTAGATTTCAAGTAGTAAAATTTTCTTAAAATACAAAAGTTATTCTCTCTTAAACTTGCTAGAATCCAATACGTATGATCTATAGAAGAAGTTGGCAAAGAGAATTAAATAAGAAGCGTAAATCCATAGTTGAACTCGAATGTTCTCATCAGATCTGGCACATTCAATTCCTTGACCTGAAGTTTATCGAATACGAACATTTTCAGTGAAGTCGACACCATGTTAGAGTATAGAAACAGAGTAAAGGTAAAATATGCGTAAACCAAATATTACTTTTCACGAAGATAGCGTAAATGTTAAGCACTAGTCCCACAGCCATTTGACTCAACTGTAAAGAAGTTATTGCCATCGAAAGACCTTTCGGAAGTTTGAATTTCAATGCCTGTTAAACCAAAGTATTCTGTTAGGAGGATTTCAAATGCAATAAGAGATTTAATTTATTTTGTTCCGATGCCTTGAATCCGTAATAAGCGTACATGACTCTGAAATCACATAATAATTCAGTCCGAGAAAGAAAACAATTATGCTTCTGCAACACGAACTCACGAGTGTACGAAGAAGTTCATGCAGCCGACATATCTGAAGATGGGTTCTGCTTGTGGGAAACTCATCCAACTTACGACCAAAGTAGCCAGGTGATGATACCAATGGAGAAATATCAGCGGAGTCTTCCGAAGAACGATGAATCCCGTGTCGAGAAGTTCCACTAGTTTAGACACGCAGAATGCCACAGCCCAGAAAGGAGACGACGGATTCAGCCCATCTCTGCGAAATGTAAAATACTTTAGGTTACTAAATTCTCAAGTAATGGTCACTGGGAATTAAAGAATGGACATAAGAAACACAACCTGACACAAACGGAGCGATAAAAGCCATTGGGTCCTGTGATGACTTCCACAAGCTCTGGAGCAACTCTCGCAAAGGCAACGAAGGAGAAGAGAGCAAGGCTGAAGTTCCAAATCGCCAAAAGTCCACGCAGCTGGAAAGGACTGCGAGATTTCATGAACATCTGTCCCAAGTAGATGCTCACGACATAGAAAACCGAGATGTACAAAGTACACGTCCAGTTTTGCCAAAACCATTGTCGAGTTGAGGTTGTGTTTACTGTGGTCTCAAAAGCGAAGGGTTGGAAGTTTGGAGACTCTTTAACTGGCCACTCTACGAATGCCTCCTCCATAGGAGGAACAACAGAGACTGAAAACAATCCAACCATTTTTGCTACACGCTCTTTGGGCACCAATAGCTGTAAGACCAAATCCAGTGATGCGACTTTAGCTTCAACTTACGAAACGGGAGCTGCGTGGAGGAGATATTCATTTTTAAGAAAAAATGTCTTTCCCGCAAAGGGTTGACAACAGGACAAGGCTATTAGCAACTAGTTAGGATTGCCGAGGGCTGAAAATAAGGGAAAAGGGAATAGAACGGCCGTTTTTGGAGGTTCAGCTCCAAGAAGACCCTATTACCAACTGTGCGAATTCAAAGCGCTCACAAGACAAGTTTGTAAAGGATATGAAACTGTATGCGGATGCGATGAGCGTAGTACATTGAGGAAATTGTATATTTTAGTTTCTCTGTTTGCAATTTTGATTGAAATTCAGGGGAGAAGCATTTTCCACACACTGTCAGCCATATTTCAGACTAAATAAGTGTCAGGTATTCAAGTGACGGAACAGATAAAAGGAAGCCATGCTGACTCTCGTTTCACTGTTGATCAAGAAAGGATGAGGAATAAGGATGCATTTAAATTTTAAATTATCAAACAGAAGAATAAGAGAAAGCAATACTTTTAGTTCATTTTAGTTTAAGGTAACGGTGCTAATTGATTTCTCCTTAACTTTACATCTTATTATTAATATACGAATCTATATATATGGTATGTTAGGATTAGATACATTATTACCAGCACTACGCTCTACCCATACGTTCGACCGACTAGCAAATCACACTTATATTTTTATGTCTTGTACAGCAAGGAAACATGTTGAACGGACTCATTCATATCGAACTCGTTTGCAAGATGAATATAAAAACATTAACTATTCCTACACCTGTAAATTGTTGCTTTAAAGGTGTCAATAGTTTGGATTCGGCAAATGAAATTGCACATCCGAAGGATTCATTAAGTGATCACATTAACTTTTGTTTTTTCTGTCCAATGAAAAAATCATAACACAATTTGCTGGCTAAAATAACAAAAGACGAGTAGACAGCGTTGATGAGCTTTATACTTTGGTCATGTCGAACACAGTCTCCTCCATTTTCTACGATCAAATCATTAATTAGTCATTTAATCAACCCATGAATCATAATTAATTAATAGAGTGCATAAATAGCTTACTGATCACATGCATCGAGTAGAGAGCAACTCCGAGACCCACAAGCATCTGGAACAACTCCATGATTACCACAATTGATGAAGTTCCCTTCGGTATTTTGAGCTGAAGAGTCTGTAATATGAAAAAAGGTTGAGTAGCAATTAAGTTAATATCAAATTATCAAAAGCAAAGATATTAAAGAATAATTGAACTCGGTTCTGGGCTATCTTCAAGTTTCCTTACGCACCTTCACAGCAAAGTAAGGGTAAGTAATTGCATGACAAAGGTAATTCAGAACTGTGAACCATCTTCCTATCGGCTCTCCAAGATGAATCAGCTGCATCGGAACAAGACAAGCCACAGTGTGGTGATATCTACACAAAAAGCACCAATTTCAGTTACACACACAATTGAAATCGACATGCAACTAGAATGCAAAGAAGGCATACATGTGAAAGAACTGAAGAGGCTTTTTCCGCAGGACGATGAAAAAGGTATCCCCAAAATGAGCAGCTTTAGACCAAGCATACGCAAAAATCCAAAATACTACAGGTCGATTGAGTCCTTCCCTGAAATTGTTTAGTTAAGTTTTAAAAATGCCTGTCCTGGTGAAAATTATTTAATCTTGAGCAGTTGCACAGTTGCACTCACCGAACACAAACACTTCTGTGGAATCCATTGGACTGGGAAAGAATGCGGACAAACTCCGGTGTCATTCTGTACAAAGCCATGATAGAGAAGGCTCCGATGGCTGTGTTCCACAAGAAAAGATATCCTCTGAGGTCCATCGGAGGACGAGTCTTCATGTATTGGTAGCAAAAGTAGAGTCCCGCATAGTAGACTAAAGTCACGAAAAACGGTAAAGTCCAGTATTTCTCGCTAAAATTGTACCACCACTGAATGTCTATCCTTTCGAATCCGTAAGGTTCAAAAGCTGGAGGATGTTCGACTTCCCATCTCGTCCAGTTCGACAAATCCATCCTTTGTCTCGAAGATTCAAGTATTTCAATTTGTGTGCTCTGTTGACTTAGTTCTCTTAGAATACGACAGTAGAATGTACACAAAATCCAATTAGAGTCAGAGGTGATCCATTTGTTTGCGATGTCTTGCACCAACTGACTTTGACTTTGAGAGCTGAGCTACACCAAAACTAACTAAAGTCGCTTCTAAAAGCGTGCAAAAGCTCTTCTAAGTTCTAACCCTTGTAGTAAATGATAAGTGAAGCTGTAAGGTGTAACAGGTCGATAGATCTTGAGTACTAAAAGTCTCAAAGATTGTTATTAGCTAATTAGCTTTAGCATGGAAGTTATAGATCCTCAAGGGATGTCTCAAGCGACTTTTTGTTAGATAACCACTCACCACTACAGCTAATGTTCTGTGTATTTCGTCAATAATAGTTGATGTGCTTGATGTAGCACGCCGTAGAATGCATCTGATCGTGTGCCATTGAATTTTTATGCTATTTGTGTTACATTTCTTTTAGTATGTTAACAGAATTATGCAATGTTTTGAAGACGCTGATATTGAAAAGTGCAATTATGTGTGGGTACGTATTCTAGTTTTCTAGCAGTTCATTACCAATTGACTAGGTTCAAAGATTAAATTGCGTCATAAATGAGATCACTGCAGATGATATAGCCCAGGTACACAACAAACAGTAAACACACAAGTAGCAGGCTGTACCTTATTGATGTTACTTATTGCATAATACTGACCGTCGCTGTTGGCTTGTTTTCCAAGCTATTGAGCATTGACCAGCAGTGCAAGATGAACTAGAGTTCCAACTGGCTTAGTATTGTCGAAAAAATAGAGTTAAACAAAACTGCGTGAAGTAATAACTTAAGCTAACAGATTCTAGTCTCAATTTTTAGTAACACTGATACTGATATACGTACATCAAAATCTTAGTGTTATCTCTTCTTTATGATAGTCAGAGTCCAACATAAGCTGAAGGGAACTTGCGACCGCTTAACCACCACATTGCAATTAGTAGATAAATCTTCAACTATAATTGCTAAATTTCATGAAGATAGAATGCATTCCTTGAAAAAATGCATTTCTCAATACATAAGTGACGAATTATTGAATTTATCTGTGTCAGTTTGTTGTGTTTGTTTTGTATGTTTTTTTCAAACATTCTCATCATATACCAAATTGACTGACATTTTACAGCATATACGTGATTATGAAATTAGAATCTCATGTAGCAGTACGCGTACAGCAGCTTCGAAGTAATTAGCTATAATATGTCTGTCGCACAGAAAGAAAACTGTGAGATAGATGGAAATCTATTTGTTATTGCGAATGTCGAATGATTTACCCAGAAGGAGTCATCATGCCCTCATATCGTAACGAATCCAATTATGGGGAAGGTTCCCTATACCATGTACCCAAAATCATGCAAGTCCAGTTGAACTTGAGGTTTTTTCAGATTTCCCAGTGCTGTAAGACGTTCTTCAGTAATAGCTATCCCTAGAAAAGTGGAAACTTGTCACTTCCACGAATCACTTGGCCCTTGGCCAACTACTAGTTGGAAATAAACTCAACCAAGTAATTATGAGATCAACAAGGTGCGATGCAGAGCTACTACTGCAACACGGGGTGGAAGTCTCGGGATTTCGGAAAGTTATGTTATTATCAATCGCACAAGAGGATTGCTGCTCTTCATATATGCATACATTTTCAGAACGAGGAAATCAGCCCACAACCACAAGTGCAGATTCGACGAATTTGTGTCGAAGTGTCAAATAAACGCATCTAATTCTCCACAATAAAATTGAAGCCACTGCAATTTATTTTTATTCGAATACAATAAAATAGTTTTAATTGAACAATGTCTTATCTACCTGTACATTTACTTACATGTATTGAGCTTCAGAATACCTTTAAACAGAGTTCGAATAGCTCGAATCAAAGTTTCCATTTCTACGCTAGATTAATAATTTATAAATATTTAATTGCACACATACACGCCTCATTAATATTCTAAGCAACCTCAATTCTCAATAATCATCGGTTAGTCTTTGGTTGCCTGCATTTCTTGCATCCCTTTCAGAAGCAATGACCATATTTTTGGGTTCCCCGTCAATAAATCTAAAAATTCTTGACGCTTGAATGCATTTTTGTTGATTTTTGATACAAATTGGAGGAAGAACAACCTTAGAGCCCTGAAATGATCACCCACAGATTCCGAAACAAGTAGGAAGCTGAAATAATGGAGAAACGAAGTGAAGCTTTGTACAAAAGACCTACAAGAGACTCGCTACCACTAAAAATCTTACAAAACTTACAAAAAGAGTCTTTAAAGAGCAGCGTTTGTAATAATGTACTGGGTGAGCAGAACTGCACGTGCTTCCCACTGCATGTATAGTCATATACGAAATACCTCCAGCAGCCAAACATACCACAAGTAAAACTACATGTAACATTATTGAGTAAGCATTCAACGAGTCCTCTGAACTCTATAAATAGTATTGATTCCGTCACGGGTCTTTGAATCACTCAGTTAACACACCCACTCTGCTGTAGCTTTCAAATTAATAATACATGATAACAAGATAAAAATCCAATAAGTTATCTTGTTCAATTTCTACGAAGTGAAGGGGGTGGTGGTGGTGGGCTGGGTCCTTCGGAGCACTTTTTAATGAAAAGGAAAATTACAGAAGCTAAGAAGACTAGATGGCTTATATGATGAATTTTTAGTGGCGGTTGTATACAACACCATGCGATTGAGTTATGGATTGCTTTATTTGGTTCATGATTTTGTCATCCTGTGTCCAATACACGAGGGCCATCCGGTATTCATGCAACATGTCCTTCCATTTACTTCTTCTTTATCTTACTCTTTTGGCCACCGAGGAAGTACGTCTTGTAAAAGAAGTTTCCAAAAAGAACCAAGTACGAGGCATACATTATCATGAGGATTTTAAATCCTTCATAAGACCTCGCACACTCCCATCCCACGCCTAAAACAAACAAGGGTTTAATATTTAATTCACTTGCTCCCTATTAAGGATACACCCCAGCACTAAAGTGTCAGGTTTATTGCTTTCCAACTCACCTTTGGCATACATAGCGTAGAAATTAACAAATAATCCGATCGCCATTTGACTGATTTGCATTGTGGTTATCACCATCGAAAGCTGTCGGGGAACGCGGAATTGCAGGGCCTGTACAATCAAACAAATTACAGTTATTACTTGTGCTTTTTACTGGACAACATGATTGAACCTAATTCACTCTAATTGTGTTGATTGATTACCTTAAATCCGTAGTAAGTGTACATCACGCTGTTGGAAAGAAGAGAAAACAATTTAGCCATTACTTCCCTTGGAAATTCATCCCCAATTAATACTAGCTGCAAACACTGCTTACCTATGCACAGCATAGTTCATCACACCGACATATCTGAAGATTGGTTCAGCTTGAGGATAGCACAGCCAACTGAATATGAGGACTGTTGAGTGGTGATACCTGGAATCAGTTCACGTGCTTCTAAGTTAATAAAACTCGTCCAAAATGAATTTGCATTGGGTTATTGAAGGCTCACCAGTGCAAAAATATTAAAGGAGTCTTCCTGAGAACGATGAACACTGTGTCACCAAGCTCGAGCATTTTTGACAGAGTGAACAGGTAAGCCCAGAATGCTGTTGGAGGGTTGAGTGAATCCCTGGAATATATTTAAGTTATATAAGTATAAAAATTGGTAACTCGTTTACCATCTCCGCAGCGTAATAATTCTCGTGATTGAGATGCAAAACTAACTCACCTAACACATACAGAACGGTGGAATCCGTCAGGTCCAGTGAGGACACTCCAAAGGTCAGGACCAGTTCTTAGAAACCCGAACGTGGAAAAGATAGCTAAGAAGAAGTTCCATAACGCTAAAAGTTTCCGGAGCCCAAAGGGTTCTCTATTCTTCATAATCTGTTGGCCTATGAATATCAAAACGATGTAGGTTCCGGTGGCATAAACGCTCAGTTTCCAATTGTCCCACAGCCATTTTCTGCTCTTGTCTGGATCAAACTCTTCAAACCAGTATGGCTTGAACTTCGGGTTCTCCATGAACGGCCATGGCACGTACTCTGCGTCCATGTAGCTTGTCACGTCCATGTAGCTTGTCATCTGCAAATTCAAAGTGTTATTAGAATCCTCAGACTAAAACAAACCAATCAGTAAATGTTGCGTCACACACTGTGTGCAATAATTAAGTGGCCAGTCTGACTTCTCCAACGGTTGACTATTGACTAAACATTGAGTTTGTTAATTGCTGATTGACTGCACTTAGTGACATTGAACTACAATTAATGAATATTAAAGTATAAATGATAATGGTCGTACTGTAGTAAATAGTTGCGCTTGTTACTAGCAAACATTTAAAAGTAGTAGTAGTGAACACGTAACAGACGTAGCGTGCAGTATACCACAGATGCCACAGAACAAGAGTATTAAAATTCCTTAATATACTAACTTCGTATATTTCATGTTAATTTCTATCGTTCTAGCCCAAAAGCGGTACCGTTCACAACTAGGTCATACATGAGATGCATTGCAACACCACTTGACTATGTGCACTGGTTCTTGTTTCTAGTGTCTAGAAATTAACCTGGTCTAATCCTAGGTTAACCAAGTGAAACCTTAACAAGCTGATTTTTATCGATTCGTGCAATCATTCTCCCCTGGCTATTAAAAATCTTGGATGAAAAGTAGCTACTTTTCCACTCAATCTTGTGAATTTCTCAATGAATTCCTACCTACCCTCATGAATGGCCATAATATGAAGAAGTTCACACATTTTTCTACTTTTTATTTTGGCACGATGCTACAATTTCTAAAACGAAGCAATATATGATTTCACAGTTTCATAGACAATATTATCGTAAAACCAAATCCGTTTATTACTTAGCGTCTTGTCGGTTGATAGAATCTGTGCACTGTGCACACATTTCCTGTAACACTTACACCTTATAAGCATATGATGTCTGATAATAAATAATCCGCAAGATCTCATCAAACTCCACTTACAGACGTACTAAGTATTAGGAGATCGAGGGGACAAAGAGGACTACGCAGAGCGACTTGAAAAAGCTTAGGGAAAACGGAAACAGAGATTCGGTAATTCAGGTCAAATCGTAGGTCCGGTTGAATAGAATCCTTGTGAGCTGAGGAATGTACAAAACGAGAGTTTGAATCGTCATACGATGCAGTGATGAGAGTACATGAGTGCCATTTATTTCCTAGTCGTCTTAACCTGTTATTAGGATTATAATGCATAGTAAGGAGCAAAACTTGAATCGCACAACTTTGTTGCAAAATCCAAGACTTGATCACCCAGTTTTCTCCGTTCATTGAGTGAGACAAGACCAGTCAGCATAACGGCAAAGTCAATTTGCTTTCTTGAATATTAATTTGTGGAAAGCTGATAAAAAAGACCAAGAAAAATTCCTATGCCGTTTTATCATTAAAACTGAGCTGAGTCTCTATTTCTCGAATTATTATTTTTTGTGACTCTTCCACACAGCGATAAGAAGATGGATGATTCAATCAGATATGCTCAGCTCGTAGTAAATCATATGTGTAAGTTTTTGTCTTCAGGTGTGCGTGGGGGATGAAGAAACTCTCGAATGTTGAGAAGTCGTGGAAAGAATGGACGGCTTGCTCTTTATGACTTACTTTGTTTTAGGAATTAGTGTGTGTGTCTCGATTTCTATCCCCGAGAGATTAGATCCAATATCCAATGATCCAAAAAAGTGTGAAAGGTTGAGAGTACGAACTGTGAATTAAGTGGGTAGGTCTCACAATAACTTGGGCTTCATTCTCACAAACAAATGACCATGTTGAATGGACACAAACTGATCACAGACAGAATTAAAGCACTGCAAATGAAATCTCAAAACTCCCCAGCACTGGCACAAGTGAAATCGGTATATGGTTTGTCGTTGTTGCTGAAATCAGTTTCCCATGATGGGTCCGAATCGGATGGACAGGAGCGTTCCTTCTCTACACCTTCACAATGAGTCTCAACTAAACCTAATGGATGAGGGATATGCGAAAGTTTAATTCAAAGTGTTTGGCCGTGTAGGTCCAATGGGAGAGGTGAACTTTTTCCTACGCGTAGACTACTTTAATAGTGACTGACCCATTGAGAGATGTCTATAGGGAAATAATTCGCAGGGTTCATTATAGGCGAGATTACGTCTAGGAAAGAGTTTGAATCAGTTGTGGTGAGGAGATGAGTTTATATCAGGTTGTCACACCCGTAACAAACAGCAGAGAACAATCCTACCAACCCAAACTTGACTTTCAAGAAAGTATTGCCAAATAAAATACTGGCTTTTGAGGTTTTGAGCTTAACTAGAATCTACTGAAAAACTAAACTGACTAGCTAACGAAGAGCAGGCAGGAGCAGCAAACAAGTAATCAAGTATCCCTTAGGTGGTGATGCTGGTGGTGGTGTGGTACACGCATCATAAAATACCAACAATGGGGAAGATAAGGGATTATCTTCATACCGCTTGACTTCTTGGCTCATCTTTTATAAGATTTGCAAATGCGCTTACTTTTCGCCGATCTCCAACATACATGGAATTATTTGCAAACCGAACAACTCACCGTCTTGTCTAATGTTGTAGAAGTAGTACCTCCATTCGAAACTCATCTATCGACTACCACCAGACGAAGTAGCAGCCAAATATTTATGATCTACTCTAATAACGCATCTTGTTTTACACTCCTCTACAATGAATGGCAGTTTTCAGAAGGATTTCATCTGTTGTAGGCCATGTCATTATCAAACGCGTTGCAATCACCCCTTCACCCTTATCTTCTGTAGTATCCACCAAATTCATACGAAGCAACTAACTTTGTAATCTCATATCTCTAGATTTTGGCCATGACTCCTCTACAACTAACTATAACCACCCACCACCACCGCTCGAATTGCTTCAGCCTGCACGTCAAATACTTAAAAACTGTTTCTTTCATCGCAATCTACAATCACTCGACCGCAAATCATATGAGTATTGTCACTTTCCCATTTCTTCATCAAAATTATGTCAAGCAAACATCAATTGCATTGTTGTTGCTACTCATTCATTCAATATTCAACACTTGCTCTCAAATCTGCTCCCCGTTCCCTAAAATAATTAGGTAACACACACTCTTCTAATGAAAACAAAGTATTTGAAAGGTCAGAAATAAGTGTATGTAATCACAGACAAACTAAAATTGCATGGCAGCTATTAACTAGAGGCAGACCTACTGCAATGAGACACTTGAAGAAACTTGCATACTAAACTGTCACTACTTTGTCTAAGGTAGCACTAACAATAACAATGGAAATGTTTGTAGTTAACAAGCAATTCTTGTGTACGACTACGAGATGCGTGTTCACAATAACTACAATTATTATTTTTATTATTTCGAATCTTCTACTCATACTTTATGAGTAGAAGACAGATCATCTTAGCGTCACAACCATTGCGTTATGTCCTTGACCCAATGTCAACATTGTTTTTGTATGAAATCGGCTAAAACACATTTAGGTACTTTTTATTTAAATGCTCCCTCAACGTTTCTAGTCTTCGTCTACTTCTACTCGTTAACTTGGTTGTGACATCAACATGAACTCATTGTGTGTTCACTTTTAAAATGATCGAATGTCTGGTGATCTCAAAGGGAATCAATTTCATTATTGCAAACACAATTTTTATTGCTTTTAAACCTGTAGTGTGACCTCGAATACATTTTTAAAGAATTAATTTGATTTCATCTTGAATATCAAACTATGTTTGTTATACATATCAACTGGGCTTCCCAACTTCAAAAGCGAATGTGTACATTCCGTTTCATTTCGTAGCTTCTTCAACGCTTAGTTCAAGGTTTCCTGAATACAATTAACGTGCATATCGATGACTATTTGCAGATCGAAGTTCACCGTAGAATTTAGAGGTACAATTATTAGTATAAAAAACTCTCTTTTGCAGCAACAGGTACCTTTATCGCATGCCCTCACGTATATATTTTTGTTGCACCCATAAAATAAAATTCCTACCGTAACCTCACTTGAACTCTCTGTCACCACCTGAACCTTCATTTCGTTTTCCGTAAAAATCTAAAATTAAAAATCCTGTCTTATATATCTCTGTCTTATACCTCTACATCACATCCCTTTTGAGACAAAAATGCCACTGCCTAACCAGCCTAAAAATGAATGCACATTCTAAAACCACTCATGAAACTCATGATTGAGTCCCACGAAGAATCTAGACTCTAACGTTGTCTTTCCTCCAATGTCCTAAAAAGAAAGCACAAATCCCGATGCCAACATTTCCCAATGTGGTCTTGTTCTCTGTCTCTCATGTCACCTTTGCTAGAGTCAAAATGTATTCTACATGCGACTGACTGACTTCTCAATGGTAATATCGTACACATACGCGCATACAATTTACAATTGGTGAGTGAGTAGATGAGTGTCCTATTTTTTAGAAACTTGGTTCAAGTAAAATTAAGCTGAAATATGTTTGTTATAGTCCGCAGTTCTTCTAGTGCAAGTAAACCTGTTGTTCACCTGAATTAAAACGTGTCATACATTTTGGCTAGCAAATCTTTAAAACCTCCTTAACACAAGTGCAGTACATTTGTGCACACAGAGATTATGTGATGTTCTGAAGGAGATGCTCTGCAGTGAAGAGAACTTTCAAGTGTAAACCACACGCACCTATCTCATTCAGCGTCATCCTCATTCGAAATAATTCACCGTGTAGGCAACAGGCAACAACTTTCATTACTTATTCCACAGGTGAGAGAACCAACTATACATTGTCTGTATAAACCTAAGCCTACTAATTGTCTAGCAACTCTAAACTACCACTTCTATACTCTATACTTTCGTCTACAAAACCAACTAGTATTTCATACCAACTGAATCCTTGATTGAAAGGATTAAATCATCATCGTAAGCATCACAACAACAAACTACAAGTGCAGATGAAGAAGAGGCAGGTGTAATTAGACTCTTTCAATTCAGGGCAAACACCAGTTGCTCTCACTCTAATTCCTGTATTAGCGAACATTAGTATTTCTACTAGAATTCAAGGTGCTCTGCGTTTTACCGTTTAATTAAGTGGTTCAAAATGATTGCTAAATAGAATAGATCATCACTGAAGTACATGTAGATATAGATAGAGCCGTATTTCAGAGATATTTTTGATTCTGATGGTAAAAATACATCATCTTCATCATAATCGTAGGTGATACGAGCTGTTCTACGTACAGTTTACTCGAGTAAGTGCGAATTCTCTCGTGTCTTCTTCTCACGTCGCAGGTGAGCGTGAGACAAAAATTACCTAAGGGCTGCCAGAAATAACTTCTTTCTTTGTTTTTGTTCTGCCGGTGACCAGAAGTGACGAACGGTTGCGTAATAATTTGGAACTCCGAAAGGACTTCAAATCCAGGAAGCTCAAGATGAGCTACAACTACACACTATACCATTATCCAGTCTACGATGGAGCTAAGGATTGGATCTACGAAAAACCTCCAAAACACTTCCCATTCTTCTTTGAAGTCGCTGACTTGATTTGGTGGCAGAATGTGATGGTCACTTACTGGAAGTTTCCCTTCTATGTTTGTGTCGCCTACCTTAGCGTTGTCTTTGGGATTCAAGCTCTCATGAGAAACAGGCCGGGATTACAACTCCGGAAAACTCTGATAGTGTGGAACTGTGTCATGGCTGCTGTCAACCTCTTCGGGTTTATCCGCCAATTCCAAGAACTTCATCCCATTCTTCAAAAGCCTGATGGCTTCCACAGATCTCTTTGCGTGAGGTATAAAAATCATATTTACTGAAGAATCGATAGTCTGCAAATAAGCTGACAATTTTTTTTATATTGGATTTCAGGGAGGAGTTGAATCAACCTGCAGGTATTTCAGAAAGACAAACGATTCGTGAATATTTCAGCTTCCAACATTTCTAACAAGTTTTTGTAAAACGAATTTCAGCTTTCTGGGGTTTGTTCTTTTGTCTTTCGAAATTCATATTCCTGGGCGACACAGTGCTCATAGTCCTGACTAAGAAGCCTCTCTTATTCATTTATTGGTTAGAATTTTCGAATTCTTAATACATATAAACAAGTTCAATAGATTAACATAAATCTTTATGCATTCAGGTATCACCACGTAATTGCTATTGTGATTCCCTGGATGATTTTCCCCGACTCTGAGCCGTAAGTAAATAAGTTAACCACTGAACTCAATTCGTATTCATGAACGTCACATTGAGATGAATTTATTTGCACAGAATCTGTCGATGGATTGGAAGTTCCAATTTCCTAGTTCTATCCTTCATGTACGGCTACTTCGCCTTGAAGGTGAGTCGTTTCTTTCCATTTCCCGATTTGATCCATTATTGTTGTGCAATGATTTAATACAAAATACATAATGCGTGTCATATCTATTTCAGGCAATGAATTTCAAGCTTCCTAAGCAAACAGGCCTCTTCATCGCAATCCTCCATGTGGCTGAGATGCTCCTTGGTGCAGTAATACAGATTTACACAGCTAGAGAAATCAGTAAGCGATAATGATTTATAATCTTGATACACAAAAAAACTAAACTGCGTCTGATGTCTTTCTGACTAATTGCAGTGAAGGGACGCGAGTGTGCACGAACAGTTAACAGCATCAAATGGTCTCTCATTCCTCACATCTCACTCCTCTTCTTTTTTGGACATCTTCTCATGAAATATGTCGGAAAGCCGAAACAAAAGACACTTTAACGAGGACTTAACTTTCATATTCTGCAATTTACTGTATTTTTTATACATTTCGCTATCTCCTGTACATAATGTCACACGAACCACTTCTCCTAACTACTCAAAGTACTTAATCATAAACGCTATAATTTACACATCAAGTGATCAGTATCTTCATGTTCATTACTGCTTGTATCTTTTATGTTCCAACTAGCATTCTCATCATGCATGATTTTAAAAAAATTAACCAATAAGTACACAAGAAATGAAAAATAAAATCATACGAATTTTATGCATTCACAATCGTAATATTTAGCTGTCAGTACTAATCAGCCTCTTCCTTTAAACTGAAGCAAGACAACGAGATAAGCTGCAAGCTGACTGATTAACTGAAAATTATAAAAAAGTCAAATTCAATTTTTTACGATTTTGAATGGAATTTCTTATCTTACCGAGAGAATTAAACGCTTGTTGACTGTGATAATATTACCAAGCGTGAATTGTACAGGATTGGAAAATATGGTATCACACAAGATCTTCATCTGTATAATAATAATCAACCAGAAATAAAAGTCATAAATATTTTGACAAGTTTAGTAATAAGTAGCATCATTACAACTGTCAATTTCAAACCTCTAAGCGAACCCCACAATCTTGTAAATCAGGTTTCATCTCCAAAACTGAAAAAGCCAGCATTTCCTCCTGTTTTAATAAATATGAGAATGATTAATTACTCTCCTCAAATCGGCACACTCTTTGCCAATACCTCCTTTGTCAGTTTGTCTGACAAGATTCCACGCATAGCTGACTTAAAGAGACTTTCGAGACAACTACTAGTATGCCATAAGCAAGCATCGTATCCTTCGATCCAATAGAAGTAACAGTGATGAAGCTTATGGTTAATAGAGTTATGAAATTAGAGATGAGGTCCAGCAGCTCAGGAAGTGAAGCAAATTTCTGAAATGACGAAACTTGTGCCCGAATGTCAATCACTAATTGTGTCCACGCCTTGACATCTTCACGTGTGATAGATTTCGCCTCAAAATAATATTGCTTTCCCATTGCTAATCGGGTCTAGCGAGGAATAGTGTCAGCCAGCACAAAATGTGTTAAAAAATAAGCATTAAATAACATACCTCCCGAAATGCCAGACGAATAGTTTGCAGACCAACCATCGTAACGATAGTCAGTAAGCTTGTTGCAAGCACTATGTATCCGATGAACAAATTTGTAATAAGAACATTAAGCATCTTATTCTCAATGAGAAATAACTCTCGACCTCCAAATCTAGAGAAGAACAAGACGAGGATCATAACACCATTTCCTACGACCACTAAAGTCCTAAAATTCTTTATGAATTGTAAATTGAATGAATGAAATGGACTGAAAATATGTTGGAATTTTAGCATAAAGACTGTCCAATTGTTCAAAAAATGCTCCAATTCTTTAAAGTGAATCCTTGCGGCTAGCATTTGAAGGGATCCGGAAATCGGAAAAACTACTTGGAAAATTAGAGTTCCCAACCCAAAGTCTGCAGAATCCTTGGAATTTGACGGTCCACTAACCGAAGGAATTCGAAAACTGTTAAAGATAATTACAACCATAAGTTTCTACTGTAAATGTATGAACCAGCAATGACATAACTTACATTGGAAGTGGTCCTGATATTTCAAATACCCTGTTCAGTATTATTGCTGCTACAGAGAACAACTGGACGACTGCCACTAAGCATACTTGGATAAAAGCTAACGAGTACTTCATGTGACTTCTGACGACTTGAGTTCCATCCACTGTGGAAGCGTACAAAGTACTCACTCCCACCCATCGAAATATTTTGAGACTCGGGCTGAAGATATTTGTGATTCCTGAATGTACATCGGTACTGTAACCGTCCCTGCTATTCTCAGATGCTCCGATGCCAACTACTTTCCTGATAGGATTGGCGTTCAAATACAATTGTTTTTTCGAATCCTTGCATTCCACTGGAGTCATTTTGAGTCCTAAAAAGGCTCTTCTAATTTACAAGCACGAATGAGACAGCGCTGATACTCTTCATCAACTAATTAGACTTAATTAGCAGAACTTGTCTACTTATTTACTATATGAACAATTATATAGATGTGTACAACTGCCAAACAAAGACTATTTGACTGCCTATTATGTGTCTTAATACATGTCCCAAAACTATTGAAGCGATAATTATTACTCATGCAAATTTTACTACTTCCAGCAAAAATGGCTATGAAAGTCCTTTCTTCCTGAAGAAACATGTTAAGTAATTGAAAATTGAATTTTGATTACATTGCCGAATAGACAGGAGTTTTATCCAATGATTAATATTAATAAGGTAACACATTAAAACGTACGTCCATATTAATCTTTATTACGCTTGAACTGCAAGAACACCACGAGATTAGCCGCTAATTGACTTATGAGCTGGAATTGTAATATTAGACAGGAGTTATAAAGCTAGCAAGAAAAACAATCCACTTATCCAAGAATGCAATAGCGTTACACAAATGATCTCACCGACAACGCCAAGCGTCTGTTTAAATTTAGCATATTTCCTGGTCTTATTACGGTTGGATTCGTAAAAATAGTGTCACAAAATATTTTCATCTGCAACAGAAAAGTCAGTACCAATCAAGCAATCTCCATGTAGTGCTACTATGCCATGAAATTTCATACTTCTAGTCGAGTCAGGCAGTCATCACAGTTGTTATTCATATTTATCAGCTGTGTCCCCAATTTGTCTTCCTTTTAAATAAAAAAGAAACATGTAATTTTGACGATTTCGCACGAACTTAAGACTAGTTTAAGAATGAACAGCTTTTGTCAACAGAAATTCAACCTCTTCAGTGATTTTCTGAGCCATGTTCCCTTTGATTAAAGTTCTACTGATTCCCAATGCCACAGTCACCACTCCATTTACCAGAATGCCAGGAATCACTCCTTCCTCGCTAGTTGAAGCAATTATAATACAGAAATAACTGAGAGTTAGGCTTGACACAAAATTTGACAACAAGTCAACAATTTCGTGGAGTGTTGAGTATTGTTGGAATAATTGTGCTTGGGTCCTCAACTCCATCACAAGGCTGAGCCAGCTCTTGACCTCGTCGTGTGTGAGTTTCGAATTTAGCATATACCGAGATTGAATTCCAAGCCGTACCTGAATGTAAACTCACCAAAATCCAAATCTGCTAGTGAGAAACACCCAAAACCTTATACTGCTTATTTCTTACCTCTCGAAATCCTGTACGGATAGCCTGTAAACAGTGTAAAGTGACAACCGATGGCAAAGAATTAGAAAAGAACATGAAGATAATTAGGAGGTTAGTTAACACGATATTCAAAATATGATTGTCGATTGCTAGGAACGTTCTACTTGATGCACGGAATGTCAGCAGCAATCCCATAAGAGTAAAATAAAGAGACATGATTACAATTGAAAACACTTTGAATGATCGAATCTGTAGTGTGTAAAATGGCGAAAAACATAGACGGAATTTTCTTGAAAATTCCATCCAGTTGGATAAGAAGATCCCAAGATGTTTTGCAAAGGATCTAGCTGCTAGCACATGAATCGCTCCAGACGCAGGAAAGAATACTTGAAATACTCGGTCCATCAGGACCAAAACTGGAACTTTAAAAGCTTCGCCAGATTGATAAAATCCATGACTTTCCTTTGCACTGCGAAAGCTACAAAAATAATGTAGCTTATCATGATCTCACCCGATTACGTAAACCCACATTCAACAAAGTACTCACATTCTGAATGGCCACTCTATTTCGAATTCTCTGTTGAGAATCAAGTTGGTTATGAGAAAGAACTGGAACACACAGACACTCCAGGAAAAAACAAAGACAAAGGAACTTTTAATCAGTTTAACTTCCACTCTTTCTTGTCGTAATGATATGCTTATAGGAAGTGCTCCCACTAATTGCATTACTCTCAGCACGGGAACAAAACATCGAAGGTACTCATAATCTGCAGTCGATTCCGACTCTTCGGAAGTGATGACATGAATTCTACTTTTGGATTTACGAGATTCAGAAGGATAGAAAGTTCTATCGCTGCCCGATGGTTCCAAAGGCACCATTTTGATTGCACTTGACGAAACAATAATCTTGTAACGCTGAGTGAAATGGGGCTGTGTTTGTAGTTCATTTGTTTTCATTCCAGGCGTTGACAGAAAGACATTCTTAAGTGATCAAAAGGCATAATCTGATACGATGTACTTTTATTAAATTGCTAACGCAGCCGTCAAGCGTGCAATACTACATTTTCAACGAGTATTAATTAATCTATCATAGAGAGACATCAAATAGTACCTTTCTGTTATCGTGTTCGTAATCTTTTACATAAGTTTACAAAAGCACCTTCATTAATTAATGATTCTAGTTATAATGACAACACTATTACAGTTTATTATTGTCCATGTGAGAACGAAAGGGTCCTTCCACCGAATGAACTACAACCAATAAACCAGTAATCCTTATGTCATGTCTTGTGAATTAACAAATATTCGTCTTTGGTACGCAGAGTAATCTCAGTTCGTGTACGCTACGATAACTAGTTTAGTGCGGATACAAAATCAAAATTTAAGCTACAGTATACACCTTAAGTCACCCAGTCTTTATTTGCAGGCCTGTATCGAGATTCAGCATCTGCTTCATTAGTTCGTAAGTCGAAAAACTGACCGCAACTGTTGGAATAGCACGAAGGAAGTTAATGCTCATTCCTCTGTAAAGTCCTCTCACAATTCCGTTTTCCTGGTAGATCACCTTCAGCGTCGTCACCATTCCCATACTAGAAGGAAAGACTTAATGAATACCAACTTTCGTACCTACAATCCACTGGCTTTTCTCGAAATCAATGTACAAGTAATTAATGTGAGTATAAGTGACAGAGAACAAATTAATAACGTTACCTCCTACAAAGAACCCCAAAACCAGACCGACATCACCAGACAAGGACAGAGTAGAGGAAGACAGAGAAAGTGAAAGCATTTAGTGAGATTATGCATTTATACTTTACCCACGCCAACTACTTTCCATCAACGCCTTTACAAAGGCATTAATAATGCTCAACAAGCAAAAATAGTTTTCAAGAGCTGCTTATCCATACCCGAACTTCTTAGTCGCTTCGTTCATCATGGCGAGTTGCATTCTTCGTCTCGTAACGTCCAGAGGGTAGGAAAATGTCTGAGCAGCTGCACCTGCTACTCCTCCACAAAGCAGTTTGTAAGGCAGCATCAAAACTAATCCTCCTGTGTTCGTAGCGTTGGGCTTACACGTAAGTCCTGGGGATTTTACAACAGATTGTATGAGACTTGTGTAACTTCGCTTCACACTTGGTAATTTGTGGAACATACCTGGGAAATACTTCATACACAAATACTTGAAAGATTCGAAACAATAAAAGCTAAATCCAGCATAAGGAATCATCCCACATATAGTTGGCGTGAATCCTCTGTACAAAGCTCGTATACCTCCTTCATTTTGAAATATCTGAGTTGCACATTGGTATATTCCGTTGTAGATGTGCTCACCTGACACCTATAACAAATATGCATTTCGCATTAGACGGAAAAAATCATTTTTTTCTAATCAGTAATGAACAAAATTCCTGTTAATTACTTGGAATGCTAGTCTAGCACGAATTGTGTCTAATGGGTAAGTTAAAGCTACAGCAGTGACTCCCGCACAAGACCCAGCAGCAAATCTTCCAATGTGGGAATTCTCCCCTCCGAGAAGCTTTTTGTACATTTCGAAAGAAGTAAACTGCGTTGCTGCATAAGGAAATATCCTCACCATTTGTGCACCATTTCCTAAGACGAAATTCAATTAAATCGAATGACCTGGTTGAAAATCATTTGATATTGAAATAATAATTTCCTCTTTTTAGTACCTTTGTACAACGCCATGAATCTTTCCTTCTCCACTATCCCTTTCAGACCACTGAAGACACCCAAGTGCGCGTAATGTTTCGAATGGGCCTGGAGTAAAATCTTCATTCTGTCCAAAGGAGCTACACACGTCTTAGCACACATTCCTGCAACCCCTGAAATACAAACCAAGACATTCATGAATTCATAAACAAGTTCTTTTCGTCATTTCTATTATTCTATTAAAAATTCATTCTATCGCTCCAAAATATTATTCAAAAGGAGACAACACAGCTGTGTTTCTTTTTTTCACTCAGGCACACAAGCAACACGCTTCAAATAATTAATACTCGAGCAAAT
>JAQGBV010000038.1:0-68114 GCA_034698685.1 Isotomurus pseudopalustris
TTAATGATAATTTTGGTTTTAACATAGGTTATATGGGTAGTGTACTAGTTTGGCAGTTTGAAAATCTGGTCACCGTAAATAAGTCAGAATGGCCGCCTGGCCACAGGACTCAACTCAACTCAGTAACTAATTACAGATTCCATGATTTCCAAATTGACAAACACAAAATGCTCATTTCGGGGAAAAGACGATTTATCTTGTAATAATAAAATACAATATATCGTATTATCATTAAATTTAAACACTTCGTAAACTGCTTGTTAGCACAGCTGCCTTATAATTATTGAAGAAAAACGATATAATTACGGAATTTTTGTTTTGTAATATAAAGATTGAATCCGACAAAGCAGCTTCCACTTGCTTGGTCACATCTGCCCTATTGGGTCCCATATCAATAACACCTAAATCTTCAAGCTTCAAGTAATCATGAATTCGTCTTCTATCATCGTTATTCTTTTTGCCATTGTTTCTCTTGTTAGCGCTACAGATGTAAATGATGGGGATGATATATTCTGTAAGTTCAGGTGGCATAAGTCTAATAAAATATAAAAAACGCACTTTTATTTATTGACATTTTTATATTTAAGGTGCACGAGCTAACATATCTGAAGTAAGGATACAAGGATGTGACGGCGAGCCATGCACAGTTAAAAAAGGTGTCAAAGTTCCAATCGAAATTGACTTTTCTTTAGAAGCCCCAAAGTCAACAAATGAGATTAACTTCAGGGTATTTGCTCCATACTGGAATATTCCGGGCACTGGAGCCTACGGATCCAACATCGCTGCAGGACGCACGTGTAAGCAGCTGAAGCTTCAGTCATGTCCAGCAGTCGCTTTAAAAAAGTACACATTGAAGAGCCAGTTGTATGCGGATCCTAAACTAGAAAGTACAATTGGGCGTGGCTCCACAGTGAGTTGCTTTATGGAGATTCATTCTGTACTCGTTCTGGTTTCTAAATGTTTATTAATTCTTTTCACAGGGAGAAGTAAAAACCTCATGGATGCTAGCTCCTAACGACCGAAAAGTATCCGGGCAGAACGGATCCTCTCAGTGCTCGTTTACAGTTGTGATCAATCTTACAAACTAAAATAATTGTACTCGATTTAGGGGGTATGTCCATGTATATTAAGTGACGATTGAATAAACCGACAAATGGTAGTGTTATAATCAGGTATTCTGGATTAGAGAGAATAAAAAGCTACATACGATTTCTTCCTCCTGAAAGTTGGAAATTATGGCCTACTATAGTACCTTGACTCTAGAAGTCTAGAATTATAAAATCTTCTTTGTCAAGTCTTTAGTTCGCACCGTCATATCGAGTTGTCTATGTAGTGAATAGTAAGAAACGAAAATAATAATTTTGAATGTGACAACTCAAATCCAATTCCAATTCCTGTGAAGTGACCGTCAATTACTTGCGATTCGCATTGGCATCGGTTTCCAAGTCTGACATTTTCGCAGACCCAACTGTTTCTTCAGTGCGAAATTATTCACATGGTATCCTCACTGTTTTTCTGTTGTTTTAGCAAACTTATATGTCATAAAATCATCAACTTGCAACGGGTTGTCCCCTTTTGCTGTATGCCATGCCTAACTTGTCGCTCTACGCTCCTCAGATAGGAAAATTCGGGAATAATCCGGCATTTCATAAAGGGCACTTTCAGCTATTGGACAAAATTAAGTTTCCAAGAGCAACATTAATTACCCTTCAGAATCTTTGGAGCTCCCTGGGAGGGATGGAGATTTTCAGACAAATGAAGATTTTCAGAAACATCGAGGCGACAGGCTCCGTAATTCAGAGAGTGGATTCCAGACCCCCTTCTCCCTCCGTCCCTAATGGATTCCCATCCTTTGCTGCGTATGCCAATTCTTGTAAGCCCACTGACAACTGAACTAATGCACATGAATCGCTCTCGCCTATTTTTAGCCAACCCACTGCAACCTAATTTGTCATGTTTTGCAGGTTTGGAACGAGATTCTCTCTTATCTCCCCCCATCCGACTTCCACGCGCTTCGACTGGTATCCACTGAGGCTAGGGACATCGTCGACAACTACCCCAATCTGGAGAAAGTGTATGAAGAGACTGCAGTCTCCCTCAACAAGACAAATCTCCCCAGATTCATCTCCGGAACATGCAGTCTTCCGTACACATGCTTCGAGTTCGATTCCATCTCTTTCCCTGGAATGTTTAAGAAAGGTCACCTGTCAGCATTTCAGTCGAAGTTCAGACACCAAGTGAAGACCCTCACGTTGGGAGTGATGACTGAGTGCAAGAAAACCAAGCAAGATTACCGATTCCTTAATTCTCTCTCGTCTCTGAAGCGCCTTAGGATTTCCGAGTTGTTGGAAGATGTACGAGATCACTTTATGCTTCAGCAGAGAGTTCCTCAAATTCCAGTGACAATCAAGAATCTCACGGAACTCCATCTGTCGAATACAGAAACTCTGTATTACGAGAAACTTATTGAAGCCCAGATTGGAAATACGAAACTCCGTTTACTCACAATCCCAACACTGGAAATCGACACTTTAGATGACGAAGACCATATTCAACGGTTAAGAGTTCTTCTTGCTGAGTTGGGGGAGTCCAGAAAAGCCAGAATAAATCACTTTGCTCCACTGGAAATAGACTTTGTGAATGAACCTCGTATTTTCCAAGCTATTGTGATTGATGACCCTGAAGAGAGAGATCGAGTTGACGAAGCAGACATCGAAGTTCTTCGTCGGTATCCTCTTCAGTCCAAAGAAAAGCGATTTGTACTGGCGATGCTCAACTCAAAAATCTCACTGAAGTTTGTATGTTCACCCTTCTTGGAAAGATTGACTTGCCAACAGTGCCTTTCCCCAGCTCAAGTGACAGAGGTACTTTATAAGTACTCCCTAAGTTTCAGCATTACCTAATTTCTGAATTACAATGCGTGCATCCCTTCCTCCTCAGTTCTTCTCGTGCGTGTCTGAGATATCCTACACTCTATCCTCGTGTCTCTTGCACACCGACACTCCCCAAGTAAAGTCCCTTGTGAACATCAGTTATGCTGCAAATGATCAAAAGTGGAAGGAAGGAACTTTTCCACCTTGGCCGAAGCTCAACAGCATTTCGATTTTACAATGGTATAGTATGCCTGAGAATGCTACCCTTCCTATGATTATCGGAGGACCTGTCAGAACATCAGTGGAAACTTTTGAGATGTCGATTCATCTCCCTAATGAATCAGTGACCATTGATGCATTCAAATTCAACGAGATTATCAACGTGTGCCCACATCTCATGCAAGTCGAACTGAAATTCGTAACGATCCTCCCACCCGCGGATTACATACAAATTCTGAAAACAATCGCTGGGAAGACGCAGGTCAGGAAGTTGACGCTGATAATTCCCGTAAATACTTCTCCAAGTATTTTCCTCGTTCCTAACAAGACTCCATATCTGCTCACTATGAAATGTAATCTCCTATCCTGAAACAGTTTTATTCCATAATTATGGGTTCGTGTTTTCTAAAGTGTAACTTTGCCTTTTCAGATCTGACGAGCTTGTCGATTAATGTGTTTTCTTTGAAAGAACTTGGAAGAACTCGGTCGAAGGTGCTGAATGATCAAATTCTAGTGAATGTAATTAGTAAACTCCCACTTACTAAGCTAAGCATGACATCTGAAGGAATGGTAGTCACCAATGTATGTCGACAAGAAGTTTGAAAACCGTTTATTGTCTAATGCATAATTACACAGTGACATTAATTAGATTATTTTTACAATCCTTTTAGATAAGTAGCAAAGGAATATTGGCGCTCTCAACAGGCCCTCTGTCAAATACCGTGGAGAGCATCAACTGCAAGTTAAATTTCTTGTCAAAGGATTCAATGGAAGTGAACAGGCTGAAAGACGCCCTTCAAGCTCTCCGAGATTCCATGAAAGTGAAACAAGCTCAGCGATACACTTCCTTTACCGCATCACCACATTATTCCTGAATTTTTAATTCTTTCATCAAACTGTTTTTGTGTTTTTTGAAGTTTACTAAATAGGTTAAATTTACATGAGAGTAGCCAAATTGTGTCCGTGTAAGCTAAAACGTGTATTGAATGAGTTTGCTCTTAATTGAAAGTTTGTTTTTGTACAGTTTGTCTTACATAATAAATTTTTGAATAGTAAGCTTCCAGCTTTGATTCAATCTCCTATTAGGCTAACCACAAAGCACGAAAGGCTTGGAGTGTCATCGCATGACACCACCACACACACGTTGCGGTAGATTTCCATGATTGCTTGAGAAAATTCAAACTCCGATCCAAATCACTTTCTGATTATCGAGAAAACTTCTATAAAATCTGCATAAAAATCACGCTGGGACAGTCTATTAGTCTTTACTTCCCAAACTAAAAAGGCATACACTTTTATCATCCCTGCCCTGGAAAAGTTAAAATCGAAATGAGCTTCTTAATTTTCACTGTATTTTTGGTGTGTGTACACACTACAAATTGTGAAGAAAGTTCAGATGATTCTGCAGACAACCAAGCGAACGACGTCGCAAGTACTTTCTTATCATTCCATACAGTCTCTGTCTGTAGCATTCTAGGGGTCTACTAAAATGAAATTTTCTGGTCTGCTTTTAGAGTACAAAGTTGTCAGTCGACTATTTCGAGAGATTTTGTTGGTTAGAGTCCCTCAATGCGATCTGATCTTGTTGAATGACGACTACTTTAACAATTGGCTTGTTCGTTGGATTCCTTATATTGGAATGCCTACCTATTCTCTGAGTTTGGCCTCCCTGTATAATTCTAACATCACTTTGAAAAACCTTGTTGCAAAACCCAGTGGATTTTCTCAATGTACGAACATTGTTGTGAATTGCTGGTCCTTTGAAACTTGCAAAAGTCCTAATTCTCCGTTTCTTTTCGATATGTTGGAAAGGAAGGGAATCCTCAAGGTGGAAAGAAGAAGTTTTCTTTTCATCGCGAATAGTTAGAGAAATATTATACTGTCAACAATTCTTGACTCCTTCTGTATCTGTACAAAGTTATTTCTACTATGAAAGAGGTTTGAGTCTCACCTGTGCTGTATGAATTACAGTATCCACTCCCAAACTGTACTCTAAGATTTGGCATGAGGATGAAGGCACAGGAATCGATTCGCACGATAAGTCCCCATACTCACTGGGATTGATGAACAAGGCTGCGCATGTCCTTAAGGGACTCCAGTCTCACATTACTCTGATTCAACGATATGATCTTTTCAGATCGGCTAAGTCGTCTAATAATTATACCGTTTTGCAGGTAAGTGCAGGTTTAGGAGTAATAATAAATGGTGTAATATCTTGGAGGAAATCAAATATTGACCTTATATTTAGCTTCTCACATGGACAAGTAACTGGGTTCCAGGAGGAACTCCAGTTATTCCAAATATCTATACAGCAGACCGACAGCTATGGCCTACAAAACACACATCTTTGAAACTGAGCATTGACGACTTGCGTATGGGAGGTTCGGTGAAATATTGCGTATCAAGTAAAAGTCTTCTGCCAATGATTTTAGTGGACGACAAAGCTCCGTCATCTCCCGTCGAAATAAAGGGACTGGACGCAGAGCTAATTAAGGTTGGTTGAAGTAAATCGTTAAAAAATGAATTCATAATTCAACATATTTAAGCCTTGAATCCTCCTAGATCTTTCAGAGGCGATTCAAACTGAATTTGGAGTTTTTTGAGCCAGGAGATCTTAAATATGCTGATGGAAATGCTGGAGGAGGAGATTATAAAGGAGTTGTCTCACATGTGAAGGAAAAACGTGCGGATTTTGGAGTAGGACAGATTGCCTACTCTGCATCTCGATTTGAAGCAGTAATGAGGAATTTAAAACTTAACGAAAAACCATCGAATTTTAAGCAAACAGCTAGGGTCACTTTTTGATGTATTATATTTTAAATATTTTAATACTATGTTTGGAATTTAGGATCTCAGGTTCTCTCCTGGATTTCTTCTGCTCCTAGGAGTCGTGGTGTGTACGATTCCAGATTACATGCCAAAGTGGCAATTAATGGTAACACCATTTGAAAGACAAGTCTGGATTACGACATTTGTATATTTTGTAACTGGTCTCGTATCTCTGCGTATAATTCAGAGGATAAGTATGAAAGCTCACAGTGATAAAAATTCTGTGATTTTTATATGGATTTATTTGCTGGGGCCGATTTTTCAGAGATCAGTTCCCATAAATCGAATACCCAAGAGGTATTCGTTTTTAATTGGTCTGTGTTCCTGGCTGTTCTGCTGCTTTTTGCTTAGTGTGTTCTATAGTAATATTTTAACTGGAATCCTGACATTTCCCCCAAGGGAAACTCCAATTGACTCCCTTCGAGACTTACTCAACAGTGATAAGACTTGGAGCGTTAGTAGACTAATTAAAGAGGTATGCACAGAACTTCTTGATGGGACGTAAAAGGTTAATTGGTCCTTTTTTCATCTTTGTTCACAGACTGTTTCAAATAGAAGTGGAACGATGGAAAGTCTAGCTATTGAGAGGGCGAAAAGTATCGGACTGGTTTCTGTTTCTGCAGACGACAAAACAGGTCACCTCTTACAAGAAATTAATGTAGTCGTTTTTAAGTTTGATTGTCAATTGTGAATCTCAACTATGACTTGATTTAGGCTTCGCCTATGCAGTCAAAACCTCTGGATGTATGATAACAGAAAAGACCAGAGCTCAGTTTTTGATTGCTCACTCTTTCACGAAGTTGATTAACAACCAACCGTTTGCTCTTTTGAGGATGTCAACTGATTCATTTCTATTAGGACCTTCAGGCTGGGCAATGAGAGGAGACATTGATTTTATTCTCCAATCTTACTTCGATATTCTATTTTTGACGTTTCGAGACTTTGGATTCCTTGGAAAATATACAGCGGATATTTCACCAAGTACATCCCGAAAGGGAGATCGTCATGAGCCGTCAGCTCTCGAATTAGAAACAATTCAAGTCCTCTTTTACTTTCTAACTATTGCACACATGTTGAACACATTTGTGTTCATAGGAGAGTTGATCTACTTTTATGTTTCACGAAGATGTGAAAGTATTCGTGAATTTGAAGAGTTGAATGGAAATGGTATCTATTCCTTCATCCGGTAAATTGTAAATTATATTTAATATTTTTGATATTTATTAATATGCATCTGCAGCAATCACTTGTGTTAAAATTATTTACTAGAAGTTGAGCTCGCAATGCTTTATGTTTTGCTGTCGATCAAGCATTAATCAGCATAATGTATGCTATAACTTATAAGCTTCTAGAAAGTAGGGGAGAATCGACCGATAATGTTATGCTTTATGCTCCAACAAGAAACAATCCAGTTCAGCAATCAGCGCAGTCAAAATATGCAACAAGAGCTGTATTGGACCTCTGAACTAATATGAAGCGATGCAACAATATCTAGTCCAAAACCCCAACGAATATTGAAAGTATTTAAGTTATGCTTGAATGTACAGAATAATTTCGTTCGTAGTTCGTGAATGATAAAAACATCAGTCCATAATGTTCAAGGAATTGCGTGGGCTGAATCATTGGCTGCGACAGGATGTTGAGCTAAGTTCCGTTTGTTTTGTGAATTTGGCAAATTCCATATAAATTTATTAAAAGCACTCGTCCAACATGTTACCCAATACTTCATTCTAAACATTCTCTAATTGGCCAATCACTACACATACAAATTACTTACCGTTAACCGTAACAGCAAAATCTTTTCATAGAGATGGCAGCTAGCATCTCAGCCCAAACTTTTCATAGCAAATTTTGATTCGACAAAAATGAATTCTGACGAATCATTACATTCGTATAAACATTTAGCACTTATTCATCAACAGAAATCAGTATGAGACAATCAAGAATATCTTAACATACAAGTTACAAGACACTCCTTCGCTGATCGGTCAACAATAAACCCAAAGGAGTTCTTTCCTATTAACTTTCCTAATCCCTTAACGCTGCTGGTTACTGGTTAATCTCTAAATTGCCATTTCATCGTTGTATCAGAGATGTAAAGGCTGCTGCTTTCACTATTTAAATTTAAAAGATAGCTGCTGGTAATAAATTATTACTAGTGATTTTAACAAGCGAGAAGATGTAAGCTTCCTTACCCTTACCTACGTGGGTTTGATTCTTGTTTAATTGTTGTGTGCGTTGGTTTATGTAAGCTTTCAATTGTTGGTCTCTCAGATTTTAAAGGATAGATGTACTGTCGGGTTTTCAATATTCAAGTAGCTTTTTTTAAATGTTTCTGAAGATCGTGTATAAAAATGCGAAAATAAATGTCATTCTATTTTTGTTGTGAGTGAATAAACCTGATACCCATGTCCTCCTCATTAAAATGTGAAATGAAATAAATGGCAAATGATCAAATGATGATGAAAAGCAAACCGAAATCTATAATGCCTTTTATAACCTTAAACACAACATTTTTATTGAATTTTCTTGGTGGAATCGTAGCATCAATAATTAATCGTTCGAAAATCATCACCTAATTCTGTTTCGAAGTTACGAGCAATCTTGGGTAAATAATTCTGAAACACAAACCTATGAAACTAACTGACAAAGAATTTGATACCATACTCATTGAAATTCGCATGTACTTATGGAATTTAGAAGAAAATAATGAGAGAACACGGTTTTCCTTACTTTCTCGTATAAAATAGTGGATAAGAGAAGTACAAAACTTCACAATCAACCAGCTGACAACAATCATTCCATACCAAAAATGGCAAATTTTGATTTAAAATAGATACAAAACTAGCAATATCATCATAAGCTTTACAATGTACACAACAAACCCAAAACCTTCTTCCGGTGCATCTTGATCCAGATTCTTAAATTTAATACACCGTACTACCAACTAACACTGTTACACTCATTCTGCCCAAATCCTACTTATGATAGTAATCTTAACTGTATGGATAATTTTACAATGATAATAATAGTATGCCTACTTAAATGTAATGTTAAATAGATAAACTCCTCCGTGATTTTGTTGCAGATTATGATGATGAGTTTCTTGTCAAAGTAGTTTTTTCTTCTTCTCATGCAGGAATTTCAATGATGGAGTGTCGGTTCAGCAGTACAATATTGTATTGAATAGCGTAGTGGAGATGTGGCAAGTGAAGCAGAAAGGAAACTTCATTCAGCGGTAACGAGTTCGGTGGCGTGTCCGTTTGTCTCCTAATTAAGTACACAAAGTAAAGATTTTATTTAACACAACTTAATAATTGAAGCTATATTAGTCAGTGGAAATTATACCCCATTTGTAATAGTTTCGGTCACTTCTTCCGACATCTCCTTTACAACGGTTTTCAAACTTTCCACTTTCTCCATGATGCTCTCTTTCACTTCCTTTATCTACAAATTCATTTACAACAGTTTAGAATCCAGATTACTTTATATGCATCTTTATAATCTCATGCAAACTAATTTACCTCCAGCTTGCTCATCGATTCCAATAGGCTTTCAACCTTCTCAACAACTTCCTCGGTCTTTTCTTCAAGCTGTCATTAATTAATTAAAGAGCTCATTAGCAATTCGTATTCTCTCACCGAGCACTTATTCCTTCCCCCATCTTTTCTACTTACCTGAGAGGATTCTTCAGTTTTGGACTCAGTGGTGGTGGTAGTCGTGGATGAAATTTCCTCAACTTTCTCTACAACAGAGACAATAGGAGCAACGGCTGGGACAGGGAGCTCTTCTTTCTTTTCCTCCTCCTGTTCAGCTTTCTTTTCTTCCTTTTTGGGGGTGGGGGTGGTCTCCACCTTCACTTCCTCGTCTTTTTTCTCCTCAACATTAGCGACCTTCTCTGCTTCTTCCTCTTTCTTCACCTCCTCCACCTTTGGTTCCTCTTTAACTTCCTCCTTCTTCTGTAGCATACAATTAAATCTTTATTAGACCCGTTTACTAAGGAACCCCATATCATCGTCAATTAATCCACGGCTTTCCTCATCAATCATCAACAATCTTTTCTACTTTACAAAAGTAGCCGGCACACGACTGGATCTGTCAAAAGATTGACTGAACAAGCTCTTCATGCAGGGAAGATCTCGAGACTCAGTCTCATCGATTTAACGACAGTGGTCGTGTGTTGCTTTTGTAAGCAACCCACTTCATTGCTAAGTGCTCTTAACCAACTCAAAAGCGAAGTTGAGAGCAGAAATGAAATGCAAATATTATTTTTTTAATAAATGACGAGAGTGAAAGAAGGGGAAGACACAAGTAGCGTATATTCAACACATTTGTAAAGACCAATGCTCAATTTAAATTGATCAAATCAAGTGGATCCAATTGCATTTGTTAAGACTATCCTAGGCCCATTCATTTTTCATGTCACATAATTTTTCCAATTCAATGCACAGAATGCACACACAACACGAGTTATTAAACCTTAAACCATTCATTTAGCATTCAATTAATCATTTAAGAATGCATTCAGCTTTTCTATCTTGATACTTTAATTCATCTTCAATTTGGATAGGGCACAAAACGAATGAATGTCACAACCAGCCAATGTCAAGATCCTGACACACTGCTGCAGACAACATGATGGTTGTACTCAACGAACATTGCCTAGTATAATATTACTATGCATGGCATTGTTGCTATTTTGATAGTACATTGAAATTCATTGAGAGTGCTAGCTCTAAATACGAAGACTGAGAAAAGAATGGGTTTATTTCCAGACGCATTTTATACAAGAGGCCTGTAGGATCGAGCTACATGAAGTCTGAAATCAATGAAACGGGAAGTAAGTAAAACGGGTAGAGAGACATCGCCGAACCCCGAATTCAGTCAGAATAATAAGGATGACTCATGGGAAACTGTCGTGACATGGATGAAGCGAGAGGGTGGAAATATGACACTGAGCAACCAGTGTAGAAGTACCTCACAGTCAAAGTATCAATCCCTCTTCTATTCCTCCTCCAAGCATCTAAAAGCCGAGGCAGTGTTGGACAAACTCTAATTCATCAAGAGTGGAATGAAAATGGAAGTTAAGGAACATCCATACTGGACGACTTATTGTATCATTAGGATCTATTTTTCTGGCACAAATCTCTCACGCCTCCAGCAAAATGCAACTTGAAAAGCTGACCCTGACCTCGGCTGGTCTTATTATCATCTGAATGCACACATCTACAGCCAAGAAGCAGGTAGTATAACTAAGCTTCATGTGTCCTGGACCTCCATGCACAAATTCTCCAAGCACTCTAACAGCCAACTGCCATTTGAGACCTATCAAACAGATATTTTGAACATGCTAGGAGATTATCCATCCTTCCAGTTGTATGCTCATGACACAATTCTTACTATCCTGTAAATTATGTGATCCTATTGTAACAGAATTCATCACTTATATCAGTAACAGAATGGATGCTAACTAACTAACTGCTCGTCATAATTAAACTCAGTCCAAAAAGTTTTATTCTGTTGGTTAATTCTATGCAATTCTTAAATTTTGTACGGCAGGATAGCTAGCAGACAAATCAGAGAAGTCAGTAAGAGTCAACGAGAGAAACAAAACGAAATGGACATAATAATCATAATAATATCCTATCATAAACTTCGTCCATAATTTCCATCTCCTATCATTAAAACCTGGTTTACTAAATTATCATCCCACTGCTACTTCCAACAGAACAATTCTTCCCAAGTTCATTTCAGTTTACGACGATCTAAGTTCGCCCACTCCATGAGGATGAAGGCTTCTATTCTCGCACTAACCAAGTCACAAAATTCACAACAGGAATCAAAGTCTAGCTGGCATGCTTAACTATCTCACAAAATTGAAAGAGCTATGTGAGAAAACTGCATTATTGCATGGAGAGAAAATGGAGTCAGAAAAGTTCCATGATGAGATCGCCTGCCTCGTGGTTCTCTACGTCTACAGTAATCTACCCTATAGTTTCCAAACGCGTTTTCCTTCTGCGAGTGAGAACAACCCTACTACAATTACCCTGAGTAAAACTCATCCAGGCAAAGCTAATTAAGGAGACTTGGGCTTCAATTAACCATCTCGCTATTTCCACCACTAATCTTCCAAGACAATCCGATACTTGAAGCCCTCGACAGCATTCATAGACTTCCATAATCACACAGCCCTTCTCTTCTCCTCTGCATCATTAATGATCACCTAACCCTACAACTGACAAATTTTATGACGACACTAGCACGCGTGTATGTCAAATCAGCGAAGTCATTCTAATCACAATCGAAATTTCATCCATTAAGGGTTTATTGCTTTCATCCCTATTCATTACCAAACAAACTCTTATCTAATTAATACCAGACGCAAATGCACGAGACACTTTGAAATCAAATAATGTACCACAGGTTTCGTCACGACATACATTTTTTTGTAATCCTCTTCTAAATCCAGGTGTGCACGCACGTCACGTTCATATCTAATAGTCGTACGAATAAAATGTGTGCAATTTATTTTCATTTTTACATTGCAAGCACAAAACTCACCGAATTAATTTACATTCAATTGAGTCAACTTAACATTCAACTCAATGAGAATAAAAACGCGAAGTATTCAACATTCAAGACGACGAAATACTCACAAAGACATTAATATTAATATGCTTCAGCTATCTCTCCCTTGCAGATTATATAGTTTTATCCTCCTTATGCCACAAGAACAGTATTCACTTGTATACCCGCTCAACAAAATATTAGATAGCAAGTAAACAGTTGTGAATTGAATTGTTTTATATTACCTTTTTTCCTCCGAAACTAAATAGACTTTTTACGAAATCCATGATTATAAAGCAAAACTCGGTGAAAATACCACAATGATAAAGCTTAACTTCTGACTTTGGTGATAGCACTTGGACACCGGGAATGAATACTGCACCTCTTCCTTCGAAAATCTTCCAAAAGCTACTGTCTACTAAACTCTTGGCAGAGGATTCTTTCCTCCCTCTTGTCTCCTACTGTCTTATCGCAACCCAAGCCTACTTTGAATCTCTGAATGTCATTTCATCAATTCCGCAGCAAATCCTTATCCATGCCTGCAAGAATAGCCTTTTGCCTTCCTACTCAATACGACAAACATGCATAGGCTTGTGCTACATGATAATATGCTAATGACTTTTATCCAAATTAGTAAAACGAGCGAGGAGTTCTTCGAGCAACAGTCACTCGACCATCATTCGACCTCATCCTTATTTCATCACGCAGCAGCTTACTGTTAGCTTTAATAACTTGTACAGATCCAGGATCATACACATTAGGACACTGATCGCGAAAATAATAATACGACCATTCACTCGTGGAGTAAGCCCATCTAACTACGATGGAAGCAATAATATGTACTTTGTCACTTCTGTGCAAAAGATAAACATGTTACATCTTAAACCTTGCTGAGCACATGCAATCGTCACATTCTCACTTCTCACATTCTTAAGCACAATCTCTTCTTATGAATCATACACAGCCAACTTTTTTGACATTACTAATACAACGAATGATTCTTATCATCCGAATGAGTCATACTCAAGTATGACCAGTTGACTCATTCTCCTGAACTCAAAATATAAAAGAGCCGACCGACCTTTCATGTCAAATTTAAACCCAAACAACTAACAAATAATACTCTGAATAAATAAGCGTTGTTTTAATAATACTGTTTAGATTTTTGGACAAAACTCAGAACAACCTGAAACTTTAAATGGTAAGGAAGAGGGTTAAGCAAGTTGAGCTTTTTCTCATACACAACTTTTCCCATCATTGATGCCTTGAGATTCAGATTGGTATGAATAACTGGAATTGTTGTTATTTTACCACACATATTTGTCTGCCTTAAGCTGCCTCTGCCTAGACCTAAGCACGGAGACGGAGACTCAAAAACTCTGACCGTAAAGATGGTGAAGGTACACAAGAACTGTCAGGGCTGGATAGGACAGAGAAACTCACTTATTCTCCTAATCTGACGTTGTTTTTCCCATCAAATGATTGACTTTTAACATTTTCTACTCCTCTTTCATCTTTAAACTTAATCCTCCTTAAAAGGAAACTCTTCTACGAAACTATATGGTACCTCAGTCAATTGATTTATGTCGTGCCTTGTAATATACCATAACCGTTTAAGCGTAAACTTCCACGTTTAAATGAAATTAATGAAATCGTCCAGTCCTGAAAAGCCCTTAAAGCCATAATAATTCTATTTTTCAACAGAACATATACAGGTTCACTTTTGATTATTTCATACTTTTAGAACTTGACTTTTCCATTGTTAATCATGTTATTACAGCTACACTTTTCATTTTCATACCAAAATCGGTTGAACTCCCGTAACTTTACTTCATTATTGTTTTAAAAATTAAGATGGCATTTTGCAGTCAGTTTCACTTAAGAGTTTATTATCTCTATTCGTATCAAATAACACTCTTTGCATCAAAATTTAAGCACAGCAAGAACATCTGCATCCGTTGTTTGCAGTATGACTACGATGTACGACGAACCCTTCACGTACAAAATGCCTTTTGAAATTCAACACTTCAACTTCAAACCATTCCATCACCATCCCACCTCTTAACTCTTTGGTGAATTAAATCTTGTGTTTCGATCTTAGCGTCAACTCAAATACGGCTTCCTTGCTACATGTTAATTTATTAGATCATGTTACATAATCGTCTTCACTTACTTCACAAACTGGAAGTTGATACACTGAGACAGAGAAGAGACGCATTTTATCTCATCGTTATTACTTCTCACTGTTATACAATTAACTATTAACCCCATTTGATATTATACTTTGTTGGGTTTTTCAACAAATAGCAACCGACTTTATACTGACAATGAGTGAGTAGTGTGGCCAACTTTCAGCTGAGATATCTGATGTCTGGAAACTGGAAAGATTCCGATTGACTCATCGGTCACTGCTTTTCATATCCAAATTCCAATATTCTCCAAATATGATACTCAATGCAATGCAATTTAATGAATTTACAGGTCGTGAATTAAACATACAAGTAATCAGCAACCTAACTAGTGAACCTACAATAAATGAATTTAGTAAGAACAGCTTTCCAGTAAACATGAATATGTATGATTGTCCCACTGGGGTTGGCCGAGGAAAATAGTATAGTTACGGCGATAAAAACTACCACTACCGGTACTTAATACCTTCCGTTGAAGACATGCCACTTTCATTCCAATTCAATGCTCCCCTAGATCTCCATTTTTTACGGACTACTCTAAACCTAATCTCCTTCCCACTACCACCCTCCTGAACAAAAATTTTGAATCCTTCTTAAGTAGGATTTAGTGCATGAGCATAGTGTGAGAACCCATTATTGTCACCATTACTGTAATCTTTTTCTCCAGGAAGAAGTGGTACAAGATTACTTATGAATAGTAAGGATCCATGTAATATATCTTGAGCACAATGCCTATGTAAAGCAAGAGAAATTGAGGGCTAGAATTTCTTAAAGTAAACTGGACATATTCTCAGACCTATCCTTTATATACTTTTCCTATCCACTCGTCCAAGAATTTATCGACTTCATTTTACAAAGGAATATTCGAATACCAAAGAAAATTATTTAACAAAAAGTGTGGAAAAAATTTAGTTTTTGGATTCTATGCGGTCCAGTCTTTTCATAGCAGAGAGTCAGAATTTTCGATCCTACCTCCTGCAAATGATACTGTTGAGATTTTACACATTTCAACCGGTAGAAGTATTTCACGCATTGTGGCCCGCTATAAAGGGGTAAATAAGCTGTTAAAATGAGTCTATTCTATTCTATGCTACTCTTCCTGCAAGAAAACAAACCCCTCAACATTTGACATTCCCATGTCTTGAGTTTGGCCAGATGTGATGATGACGACGATGGTTCGTTTCGCCTTCAAAATTCCTGTCATAACGATAACCATGTCTTGCTCTTTCTCCCTCTTCATACTTTACTCAAGGAACACAACCGGAACCTGGTCTCCTTCAAGTGAATTCAATACAAAACCCAACCGGCTCCACTTCACATCAGCCTCACTAGCTTTCTCATGATCTTATTCTACACACATTTTGCACGCTTCGGCTAACTTCCTCCTCACACACACTCCTAGATTTCTTCAATCGTAAAATTTGACTCTTTGCCATCATCAAAAAAACTAGCATGAAGGACTTTCTCTTACTTCCTCTGCTTTCCTCTTTCACTTTTTCCTGCCAAACGCCAATTACACTACACATTCTCCAGACTAGGGTGTTCGGCCATTTTCATCGTTTGCAGACTTTTTGAAGTTAGAATTCTGATTTTATATTGAATCGAAAAATTATGATATCCAGGTGACTCAAATGACTTACCTCCTCTTCTTTTGGTTCCTCAGCAGCAGAGTCCTTTTTCTTGTCTTCCTTTGCTTTCTTCTCCTTTCTCAGGAAACTGAACCTTCGGAAAGATTTCTTCTTCTTTACTTTGTTGTCCTTCTGTTCCTTATTTTCCTCATCTTTTGTTGGGGTGGTTGTTGCTGCTTCTCCATTCGTGACAGCTGCAGTAGAGTCACCATTCGTCAATTCTTTAACTTCCTTTTCAACTTCCTGGATCACCTCTTCTGCTTTCTTGTTAATTTTCTCCTCCACTTCATTAGCAATGTCTTTCATCAAGTCCTTTGCTCCCTGCATTTTAGAAATCATAATGTGAGATCATTTGGATCTTAGCATCAGCCTGGCACACATTTATTACACTGTTGAGGAATACAGCTGACTCACACAATTTTCCTGACAAGTAATATTTAGTTGTTACGTGAAAAATTAATTTAATAAAAAAGCACAAAAAATATGTTCGTCGTAAAATAGTCATCGCATACGGAGACAAAAGGAAGCTTAAATTAAAATTAAACTTTCTATGCGCTTGCTTGAACCTTGAGCTACTGCTAATTAAATTAGCTCAGTTTCTATTCTAGTATTTTGCAAATGATCTTTTGTTCTTTTGGTAATATAACGAAAGAGTAGCCATAGACAGTACTCATAGAACGCAGAAATAATCATTAGAGTAGTGAAAGCACGCATCAAAATCTAATTTCGTGTATAATGAAAAGTGTACCTCGAGAAGGATGTGGGTATTGGTGTCGTTTTTTACAGAGTCTCCATTTCCCACATGGTTGTTTTCTCCTTCAATGACCTCTCCTTTTTTGGGAGTAGCTGTAATCGTCGCTGATTTACTAGCTGATTTACCCATTTTGTTGTCTGTAAAAGTATTCTTCGCTAATCAAACTGCAAAATCACAAGAAACAAAAAGTCTTTAATCTAATCATCCACTTTTCTCATCGAGCATTCTTTATCAAGCTTGAAAGAACAATGTAATAGAGTCAGCGTATGATATTTCAACAGGAGTCTTTTACCAGACATGTGCATTTGAGACAGAATCATAAGGACAACATGGTCATAAAACGCTGGTGGCAAAAAGGCAGCAATGGAAGGGTGAACAATCTTCATTTCTTTTTTCTTGAGTGAGGGCTCAACCCCAACCGACATTTGGTTGGAAGTTAGTGGAATGTTCAAGACCAGAGAGAGACAAGATGAGAAAGAAGATCCACGAACGAAATAAAAAGATGAGATCATCGTCACTCTCTCGTCTCTTTCATTGCAAAACCACCCTCTATCTTTCCTCCGCTATGTTACCGTCTCTTTCTTACTTTAGCACACATGTTACGCAATGGACAAACTAGTAAGCAAACTGACCATTCTTAGCTGGAATTTTCCTTCAGGTAATACTGAATTGAGTATTGCGGAAAATAAAAATAAATGAACAACCGGTTTTGCCTCTAGCTAAACACAAATAAAAGACAACTCGTGAGTATGAGAAATGAAATACAGGACTTGCTAGAAAGCTCATCTATTTTGTAAGCTTGGGCGGCCTGGATAGTTATACTGTTAACCCTGTATTATTATCATATTTACATTGACAACTGTCGCGGTTCTTAATTAAACTATGCGTATAAGTTAATCAAAACTGTTTCTGCAAAGTCTGACACAAATATAATATTTTGTAAACAATTTAGCCTTTGATTTTCACGGTTCCTAAGTTCCTATACAAAATATGCACGAAGGGAGAGTTCTTACTGTAAAACTTCGATTCTATCAGTTTTATTATACTGACAAACAACGCATTCCAGACAGTCGTATTATTCTTACTGTCTTAAATCATCAGCAAGTGACACATGAAACATGACAAGAAAAGTCAACTCGAAGATACTGGCTTCATTTCTCTATGAAACCCAATTCTCCAAACTAATCCAAAAAGCTTTGAGAAGAAACATAAACGTGTCCACAGTAAGAAATGATTCTGTCGTTCTTGTCCATCCACACTCCATCCATCCAATTCATCGACCAATTGATCCTCACATAAATCCTATTCGGAACCCAAAAGACCATGAACTAACCAAAGTCCGGCAAGTCTTCCTTCCGTCTCACAAACACAATTTGTAGTGACAAAAACGCAGTCTCAGAGTTACTGGCATTCTCTCTATTCATCAGTCTTATACACTCTGGCAGACTTCTTTCACCGAGCAAACCAAAACGCCAAGCCCAAGATAGACTGTCACATACTCTTTTTCAAAGTCCAATACAAATAAAATACTGTCCACCCGGCACCCCCATTCATTCCGTCTCTTCTTCTTCCATCTTTCAATTTATCTTCAAGTCAAACCCTTCCCTTCTCAGTGTCATCAATCCTCTTTTTACTCGTAAACGATGTTCATTTTATTTCAGTTGCAGTTGCAAGCTCAATATAACGCTTCTATTAAGAATTAAAATCATCTGATGCTTCAATCAAGCTTCGAACACCATAAGAGGCGAGAACATAGGGAATCTTCAACTAATTTCGGAATTAATCATGTAATGATCTATTCAATTCTTTAAACTACAAAAGGTTTTCGATTCCGCTCAAGTTTATTATTAATTCAATCCTTGGTCCTCAATTGATATTCTTGTCTTGCCTCTTGTTCTTCCTCAAGCTTTTGTAACGCGTACATATAATATGATCAGCCTGTGAACATTCTACCCTCTCTATCCTGGGTTTTTAACGACAGCACCACCGCAAGTTATCAATAACTGCTTCTTTAAAACAATTCTTAGTGCATTATACATGACATGGACTATTATTTTGGTACGCACATACAATCAAAAACACCTTTGGGCAAAGCAAATACATGTACGAGTGGTCTACAAGCCAAAAGAACGCAGCTTCACAAGCCTGGAGCTTCTTTTTTACTCGTCTTTAGTCTTATCTTCGAATCTACTTCTTTAAATTGGAATGTGATGTTACGTGTAGCTAAGACAAGTCTTTCCAGATACGACTACAAGAGTCAACAATAGAATATGTTAAAGTGGAACCTACACTCATCTCTTAAAATTCAAGAACAAACTGTGTGACCCTTCTGACCTGAGAACAAAACAGAATCACTAGAAAATGATTCGTTTCTTTAATAAATGTATTTTTTATATTTTTAGTGAAATACCATTATTCACATTTCCTAATATAAACATTCCATGCATTTGATGCAAAAATTTGGACAGTCGACAGTCAGTGTGAATTGGTTGATTTATTTTTTGACATGAAACTTACTTGATTGTTTAAAATTGACGAACAAACAAACGCACGTATAGGTTCAAGTTCAAGCTATTTTTATCTTGACAAAATTCACTGCCTGACTGTCAATGATTTAATGCAGATTCACTTTTGTATGCACGTAAACTGTTACATCAAGGATGTCTCTTGTTCTCCTGCTGAGAAAATAATATTTATAGCAAAAACCAATGTGTTTGACAGTTCTTCCAAATTTACACCAAGAAATACAAGCAGATCGTGTAAACATTACACAAAGCGTGAATTTTTCTTACACGAGTAAACAATCTATAACGGGTGAAGAAAAACATTTTTCAAGCTCTCCAGTCAACTGAACTAAATTATCCGTGCTACGTGTTTCAGTGATTCGAGAAGAAGTTCCCATAAGTAAGCTCAATTTTCTCGAACCTACACTTTCACTGTTCCTTGCCAATTCTTCAACTATTCCAAAATTACAAATTGTACTACTACACTGCGAGAACAACAAAGGGTATTCCTTAATTGTAGATTGTAGTCGAAGAAGTTAAATTACACCTAGTTCAAATTGTCACTGTGAACTTGCTCGGAAAGTGTGTTTTAAGGACTGATAGGAAAACGATGCTTCACGCCAGACAGTAAGATTGACAGTTCTCAGCAAAGACTGAACATAACATTTTCAACTAGGCATGCAATACATATTCCTAGCGCTTTGGGTTTTAAATACCGCAAGTATAACGATATCATCGCAACGTTCCATTTTCTGCCTTGATTAAATCAACGAAAGTTATTCCGCAACCCTCCGAGAACATAATAACATTTTCGAAGGAAGATCTTCCTTAACCATAATATTCAAGCTCCTTTCACGCACACGCACAACAGGAAGCCCAGGAACTCTCCAGATGAGTAATTACGAACATAAGACTCGCACTTCAGATATAAAGGAGAGATCAATTTGATCTTGAAGGGCTAAGCGGAAGACACTTTCGCAAGGAAGAAGTTAAGTAAAGTTGAATCTTAAAACCACTACCACTAAATTGCTCGCCCATTATGATGCTAATGATGATGATGAGGATCATCAGGGCGAAATAATGAACTCAAGCAAGCCCAAGAGTATTTCTCTCTTCGTAACTTCCTTCTCTTGTCAAGGAATTTATCATCTTTCTACAAAAAAAACTTGCCCTAAGATGTTGTGTAACTCTCAGATTCAGATTTCTAACCGAAGACCAGATGTGGGTAAAAGGAAAACTTAAGATTTACACGAACGATCTTCTGCGTTCGTCTTCGTCTTAAACAACAGTCATGCTTGTCTTTCGTCAAATGCATTAATTGCTACTTTATCACACACACACATGGTAATGCATATCTTTTAACATATTACGTTTGAAGTCGACTCTGATTACTGATTGAGTCAGAAATTACATACATAATACGAAGTAATTTAAGTTCAAAACAATTTAAACTTAAATTGTTTCTACCCACAAGTAGAAACAACTCTCAGAATGTGACAAGTGCCAAGCGTAATACACAAACTTCCTTACACATAACAATTATTTGAGAAAGTTCCAAATTACCTCGTCAAATTAGCTAGAATCAATAGAGGACTCCTTCACTATGTACGCACAGAGCTACAAGACTTTGAGATCCAAGTTATTATTTATCTTCCTTGCTCAGTTCCAGTCAGTAGCAAACTCACAACTAAGTTATTATCTGGTTGCAGCTCGGTGTCTCATGACATTAGCTACGTACAATTCTAATTCTTTCTAAATAGGGCAGCTGAGCCAAATGTTGACATAATTCATCAAATTCTGACTTCGTCAATAGTACTACGTCATCATCAGCAGCCCAGTATCGCTTTAAGCACACATTTACATCACTTCCGTGCTTTGTTTGCTTATTATGACTGACCAAGTCCAAAGTAAAACTTTAATACTTCCAGTCAACACGTGACACATTATTTCCTATTTCCTTCCTTTACACTAAGTCACTTAACTGATAAAAGTTAGACTTTTCGACGAATGCACTCTGAACAAACTGAAGTTAGAAACATAAATTACGAAGTAATACATAGTTATCCTTCGTGGTCATTTGGTTTATGAATGTATTGTTTTCCATCATTCCAAACGAAATAGCTGACCAGATGAGTCATATAACTCATATAAATAACTCAAACCAGTGTGTACAAAATGTGTTTACAGTATTTATTCACATATCAAAATAAAATATTTGATTTTGTATTTCCATGAATGCTACCCTCAACAGCACTCAAATGTCTATATACGCTGAGGATAGTTTTAGTCCAATCCAAACCACATTCCCATTATTCACTATATCTTGCAAATCACGACTCTAATACTCAAACAACAAAAAACCAAGCCAGGCGACAAATTACCCACTATGTTGCAAGTTCCTAATTCTCTTCACACTATTCATTCTATCTCATTACTTTTACAAGTGTCAATTTATCCTCGAAAAAGACTTCCGGAAAAATCTCACAGCCACAGCAAAGTGAACGAACATCGAACTCTTTCCATTAACAATATTATCATGTGACTCTCATAGTCTCCCACTCAAAGTCAACGCTCCTTTAGCTTGGGCTTTTAAAAGTTCCTATTCTGTAGTATTTCCATTGCGAAGCGTCCCAGAAGAGGTGATAAGGAAGGAAGAACGATGGGCGTGAACGCAACTACACTTTTCTCTCGTGAGCATTACCATTCGCATCTTCAGCTGAGTTGATCTTGAACATTACCACGGCTGATAAACAAACCACTATTCACCATCATTACTTTTTACCACATCGCTGCATCGGTATCTTCGTTCGTTCAAACAATATACACAATGTCATTCCTTCGTTGTAAGGATCATTACTCTCATCTCGTATCTCCCTCACCTGATCACCTATTGCTAGATTGCATTACATTCGTCTATATGCCAAATATACACTCAATTTCTCAGACTTTGCTAAACTACAATAGGAATTACATACAACATAGCCTAGAAATAAGTTCCTTGTGAAAACCCAAGAATAAAACAATTGGGATTTGGCATTACGCATAGAAGATCTTCTTTCCAGTAAAAGAAACATCTCCAACCATCAAACCTCTAGCTAGATATATGTTCAGGTTTAACGTACTGGAGCTATCCTATAATTCGTATCATGCCGGCTTTCCAGAGAGAAATACCCGGCTTTTCTTTTCATTCAGTGAAGTCTTTGAATACTTTGACATTGCCCTCTGAAACGCACTGCTTGTGTTTACATATACTTCAGAGAAATCAAGGGAAGCATGAACAACGCTACAGGGTAAACTCGATACGAGTAGTATCACATACAGGCATACAGCGTGTAGACGAAAGAAGTATCTCTACTTTACTTCCACTTTCACCAGCCAAAACTCATTTCTGCCGTTCCTTTGAGGTATGAGTCACTCTTTTAGGTTTTGTTCTATTCTTCTAATGCTATCGCACACATTGCTTGGCTAAGCTTACTCACCCGACTATTCAATTTCTTCCTTGCCACGCGTAACATGGAAAACTACGCAAGGCACAGCAACTCTCCAACTCAACAAAACTGACTCCAGCAAACTCAACTTTTACTTTTACTCTCACTCGACTCCGGGAAATCCCCATTAAGTCCCGTGCTGTTGCATTGCATTGCGTTGCATTACGCATTAACAGAGTACAATGTACCCCTATAATACGGCAAGCAATGCAATACACTTTATGCAATGCAATACTCTGCTCTCAATGTCGTTGTTCCTCCTACCATACAAGGCTTTCATTTATCCCTTGAAATTCGATTCTCCTATTCAGTACACACTACATAACATACTCCACAATCTGTATTCTCTGACTACCATCAACATAGATAAATTCTTACAAACCACTGCTACGAAGGGTGAAGATGCGATTGCGCTTCATCCTTTCTTCCCTTCTCCATTAAACTCAGAAATTCACAAAATCTAAGCAAGACTTACAGTTGAAAACGCACCCACTCTTCGAGATCAATAAAACTGGCAAAGATTTACAATGAGGGAGGGGAGGGATAGACTTCCTTACAAACGTAAAATTTCTCGTATTTTGCACAACTGTCTTTACGTCCCACATGCATACAGCAGATGAAGCAGACGGTAAAAGCAACGACGAGCCTCCTTAAAAAGTAAAATATGATGGAATAAAAAAGTTCTCCTGAGACATAGCGGACTTAAGTTAAAGTTTCCTAGCACAAAACACGCTCTTCAGGGAACATTAAAACAGAAAATAAAACTACACTTTACTATCTTCACATCTGAACCACATAATATTCGTACCTTCTCTGTCATCTGGTTATACCACAACGTTACATAAATAAATTACTTTTATATTGACGGCAGAATGTACATAAACACTAACCACAAGATTATTATTCTCCACACAAATCTAAACACACGCACATACACTCCAGCTAATCCATATGCTTCAGCTTTCTGTTTTGCACATTTGCAGAAAGTCAATTAAAGTTTTGTCATGAAATAATCCTTGTCTGCCTTTTCGAGTTAGTCAAGCCCTCTACAGCACTAAAATAGGAGATTTCCCTTCAGTACTTTTAATGGATTATTTAACACTTCGGAAGAAAAGTAAAAGTACACCTCAGTCAAAATCAAGTGCTGTATTAATTATGCTCGCTACATGTAACTTGTGACTGTTGGATTAACCAGAACATCCGATATCCCAGTGGGTCAGTATTTCAACTTCTTGTGTAAGGAAAAATGATGAAAACTTTCACCACCTTTTTATGTACAATATGTAGGCGTGTAAGTTTGCATGTAGACAACAAAGTCTGAAGACTTTACTATAGTATATACCAAGGAAATAATTGCATTGTGCAATGAGACGTAAAAACGAAAATATAATGAGAATGACAAAATGTATAGTAAATGTAAAATGTTTAAATGCTTGTAACTGCAAAAGATAAGAAATATTACTTATTCGTCAACTAAAAATTTAACCTTAATTACTCGTGCTTAATTTTATTGCTGAAGTTCTAGACATGAAGCTCGAATTTTGTAAATTATACTGTACACAATTTGGTAAGGTTGTTGTTATCTACATCTATATGGTATCTCGTAATTCAAACCAAATCGAATCCAAATGCTTTAGAAGTTGTAATCAAACAAGGAGCAATAATACAATCTGCATTTCTACATCTTCACGCAATAGCTCAGTTTTACAGATCGGATTGCACTCGATTTTCTGACCAGCTAAATGTTGAAGACGAATATGTATCTTTGGTGGAACGAATTGTTGTTATCGTAAGTGCTTTTTAATCGAAATTGAGACACTAGTTTAAACGCGTGATTTCCTGTTTCCTTACACTCCTTGGCTAATGGTCCATCGTACAACATGCCTAGACTCTAGACATAAGACGTATCAGAATCAGTCATCAATATTATCAGACACTGCTCAGGTCTGCTCACATAAACACACAAAACACACGGAGTCAACTGAAAATAGTGATTACTGATTTCTAAGTATTAATACTATTTAATCAGCTAATTTATTAGCTAGAATTTTCACGATCTTACTCCACAGCTCCAATTAAACGTGCGGATTTTAAATATAAGCAAGTAAATATAAATAGATTTTAACATAATTACCGGTAAGGTAAGTAGACACTAGTCAAACTAGACCACAGACACTGAAATGAATTTATTACTCATCTCTAATTGTCTGAGGCTCAGAAACCTCTCCTGTTTTCTTGTTCTTATTCAGATAGGTCCAACTCAAACTCAACCCTTCTTTTCTAAAATGATGCCGAGCATCGAACACAATAAGCCCCATCATCGTTCTGATACACAATAAGTTTAAAAATAAAATCCTCCACACGCACTTCCATATGTCAACGCTGTTTCGTTTCCTCTAATAAGTCTTTTGACTAATGGATTCCATCCCTTCTAGTGCTCCTGTCTGCTATTTCTTTCCAAAAATATGTTCTTTAACACAGATAGTATTCCCTAAGCCTCGAAAACTATCGAAACTACTAACTACTCAACTTCCTTAGGGTAAACGGACTTCTTCAGCCTGAGGCTACAACAGCTTCTTTGCACAAAAACTCGTAAAAACGGTAGCAAGAAAAGTATCCCACCTGAACTCATTTTAGAAATGTTACTCTAACGATTTAAACTTCACAATGTATGCATACGTATGTCAGACTGCTCTTACATAAGATACAATTACAGAACCGTAACCAACTAAAAACTGTTTTTCCCACTTCGCTTGGAAATGTTTTGAACTGTTTGAATAAAGTACTATACTAACTACACTGAATTCCGATTTCGTCATACTTTAACAAGGAATTTTATTTCAGACCAAATCAAGGCTTTAGTTATCCGTCGTGTATTACATAACATTACATCACTATCAATGATGAACAAAACGAAGCACTGTCCTGATCGCTCAAAATCATTGATCAATGTCATTCAACAGAAACTAGTGCTCGATACACCCCAGGTCCAGATAATTTAATGATATATTAGCGAAACTCAGAATAGAGTAGGATTAGTAGGAAAGAACTTAAGAGCACGATCATGTGACAGTCTACTTCCTAATTTCTACATACCACATACCAGACCATCATCACAATAATTGTTTGTCATCTGCTTTAATACTGTTAAGGCAGGCATGGCTGAAAGAAAACTTCATAATTCCCTATTATTCGATAATTCAATTCACGTTCTCATTTCAAGTTGCAATTGTCACTTTTATTTGCTAGCTTTGTATTACATGCAGGATAAAATAAATTACTGCAGCAATTGCTGTTACCCATTAAACCAAGGAACTACCAACCGCGATTTCAGTTTCACAGATACTCATAATTCACTTCTACACCTAGCTTGTAGTGGCTAGAGCTGTTCCAGTGTTCGGTTGTTCGGTATACTATACACAAGTTACACCAGTACACCGCATAGCCATTAAATCATTTGAGAGACAGATTATCGCCAGTCTAATCATTATTACATTACATTTCTGCTCCAGACTCCATGAAAGCAACTACAATGTCCAAAAATCTCTAAATAAGAGTGGAGAGAAATACAACATTAATCCATGACTAAAACTCTCACAAACTCTCAACAACACTGCAATATTCAGTAATGTCGTATGGCTAGCTGTGTAATAAAAGGATCTATACTTATCTATGCTTATATGGAACTAAAATGACAGTCTGGCCGACCAAAACAAATCACAATTATTCCGTGTAAAATAAGAGCCAAAACAAGAAATTCAAAATTATAATATACAGCCCTGTCTTTGCAGCTTTTATTGTACCTTCACCAGCACCAAATCATTTGTACTTACTCTAAAAATCTTTAAAATTGACGTGTTTCATCTCTCATCAAAGCCCTACATAATTTCTCCATTTCAACCCTTTCAATTCAATCCTCGCGTGACCCTTCTCTGATGATCGTTTTGATGCTCCACTAATTCAAGGTCTAAGCCTGGCCAAATTTTTCAACAAAAAATCTGACGCAACACGTAACATACTACATATGCAACTTATCAAACGTATCGCAGACTGCAGACCAATTAACATTCCTTCCTGAATCCATCCTTCTCTTGATCCTCCCTACTCACGAATCTATTTTACTTTACAACAATACGCAAAAAAGTATTTTATTTTCGCTATCATTACTGCACAGTCAAAATTATGCCCTATTGCTGTGTAGTTCTCTTTTCCAAGCTGCGTACTGCAATTGCTTGACACAAATATGAGCATCTTAGATAGACCTAGACAGTAACGATACGATTTAATTTAAATACTAAGTACGGTACAACTCTAACTACTCTCAACAACCCGATGCCTGTCCACGTCATTCGAAAAAGAAATAATTTCTGAAAGCTATCTTGTGTTCGGAGGAATATTATACTCACTTTCTCACGAAAAAAGGAACTCGAACTCAAGACTGATAGAGAATGGTGTGTAGGAGAGGATTCCAACAGCAAAAACGAATTTGCGAACAAAGCTCTATCAGATGAATCACGCCGAGTCATCAAACTAACTGGACATTTCTTATTCTCATCATCAATCTCAGATTACATGCAGCTCTAAGAATTGCATTAGCAAAGTTAACAGTTCTTATTCAATCGCTATTCACATTGTCATCCTTTACTGCTCTATTCTATGTCTGAATTAAGTGTACAGTTACATTAATATCTGCTATGTCATCATTTCACACAAGAACCGTCGAACATTCCTGTACGTCTTTCTCGGTTCAGTTTTAGCTGCGTGCATTCGGTTTTATTATTAAAAGCTCCTTATAACTTCAGAATGAACACAATTACTTCACTTGCGTGACATTATCTTCAATTACTTTCTTTCCTTTCTTCGATCAAAAAACCGAGCTATGTTTTCCTTACCTTTTTTACAAAAATTAATAAACGACATGCCGTCACAAATAGTAAAGACAAGTCACACTCAACTACAAAACTGAATTGAAATACCTTAAAACGTACTGCCAGTACTCTAGCTCGAGCTTCTGATTCCGAAATTCCTATCATGATTTCTATTACGATATTCATTCTTCATATTATAACTTTACATGTCTTAAATACTAGCGTAATAATCTGCAGTTTGATTTTGAGTCATCTATGTGGAATTTTGCTATTTGCAACGCAAGAACTGTTTTTCGCAATTTGCGATGTCATTTGAATTCTTTTCCCACATTCCACGCTAAAAAAGCACATACTTAGTCCAGTTGTACGCAACTGCGACAAATGTAGGCCTACTGCACTCAAAATTAAAAGTAAAACGTATTAAATTGATGACCAAAGATTTAAGATCCCGCAGTGAAGTAATAATACTTGGTGCTTTATGCCTAATATTTAGAGTCCATGTCCAGTAAGTAATCTGGTAATCTGGTAATTGAGTTCGAAGTATGTTAATAAACAAAAATATGTTTACAATCATATTGAGTGTTTACATAGAATTTATAGCATTAACTTTATTAACATGCGTGTGGCTCTAGATTGAGTGCGATTTCAACTCCACGAGGGGATGGCACAGAAATTATTTATTATTACTTAGTTACCGAGCTCAAACAAGCGATTCCTTGACCAGTCAATGAATTGCATGTTATTTATTTCTGCAGATCTAAACAAGAAGTTAAAATATAAACTACCATGTTTCAAAATAAATATACTCCGTACACAAATTAGTGTTGAAATAAAAACAAGTAGGCTGTATATATTGGCTTTGATTTACGTATTTAGTTCGAACTTACGAATTGCAATAGATAGCATAGGGTTATGGCTGCTTCTGCAAAAAGAGACTATAATCGCTAAGATAATGATTTTTTTGCGTGCATTGCCATGCATTACATTAAACACAATTGAAGTTTATTTACAACCTAAATTCGTTCCTGCTTTGTGTCCACATTACAATAGTCGCCTGTAATTATGCACCAGTCCCCAGTGCACCTAAAAACCTAACTCATACAACACTTATCACCACCTGGCAATGCTTCATAATGTAGCTGAGCAGTGTGAGCAGATACTTTGGGCTTTGAGTTAACGGATTCAGGGCTCCAACAGATTGACACTTTTTCAAAATGTTTACTTTGTTACACTAAAATTACCGTCATTTCATGAAAAGTAAATAGATTTTAGTGCTAACTGGTACGAAGTTTAATAATAGCCACGTTGAAAAGCATACACTGACTGAAGTGTCACCATTACTATCCAGATTTCTACCAATCCTAACAATAATTTAGCCTTTTCTACTACAATTCTACATTTCCGTTGGTCCGTGGTCGAGCCCCCCAGAGCTAATCTTCATATTGTTCATATACATGACACACGAAGAAACGCAAGATAATTTTAGTACTTTGACACAACACGAACACGGATAAGGAAAGAGAGTCGTTGAGAAAGATTTGTTCATCGTGACTTCATCCGTTCAAGTTCTCGGGAATTTTTAACTAATGTTAAGTAAACTAATGGAGCATGGGGATGGGATATCGCAAATAGCTGTTTACACGATGACAGGAAGACGAAATATACCAACTTCATACAACTCCAACAGAGTGCATATTATAATTAGAGATACATTTTACACATGATATAGACAATAACATAAGCGACAAACCTCTCATAATCGAAAATTTCTCTTTGCTCAAAGGTTTCATTCTTTTAATTTTGAGCTTGGCTATTAGTATTACACATTACAAAGCAAAATGCATTTCAAGAGAATCTGCATGCGTTTAGGTCCTGTGAAGTTCCAGAGATTACTTTTTATAGATTTCTAATTGAACCTGAGAACAAATATTTCACAATTTTACACTTAACTAATGCAAGAAATTGTAAGCTCAATGAGTTCAGCCAACAATCTAGTAGTAGTGTTTCAAGAGTACAAAGCTAACACAAGCACAAGAACAGATTTCATTACAAAAGCCACGGTACGGCTGATTATGGGTGTAACATTTCACTAATTTCTGACAGTTGGAAGACAGATGATGACTTTGATGACATTTTATGAGTCATGCAGCCTCAATCTATGTACGGTACAGTTGAATGATTCATTCGCACATAGCGAGTTCTTCTTTTTCAAAACGAATAAAATGATCCATCCAGTTCGTACGAAACTTCGATGCGACTTAGCGGACTTACTTACTTATATGAAACAAAAAGACTCAACGTCAGTAGTCTGCCATTACATGTACATCTTTTATACTAGTTGCTCATTTCGTCAAGATTACATCAATCTGCTCACGCATTGCAACTTACAGGAGATTGCTGTAAACTTGTACTTGCTTATCCAAGCGACGCACAATATAAACTGAACTGACTACACTGACTCATCAATGTATGTAAGCATAAACAAACATCATGAAAGCCGTGAATTCATGTCCGATCTAAAGAAAACAAGAAACTTATTCGCATGTATTTACTTTAAGAAAGTCATATTGGCTAATCCACTTAAATGAACAAGTGTTAACTGTGCCGTGCTAATTGTTTCTTTTCACCACTCAACTCTGTATACGTTTAAACTTAATGCAAGCTTACAATACTAGACAGACTATTGAGATTGAGACTAATGTATCAAATGACTCGTCAGAATTCAGTAGAAATTCATAGAATATAAATATTGTTCGCAATTGACAATTACATAAAGTAGCTGAAAAAGTTCCTAAGGCTTTGCAGGCTAATTGAAAACTAACCACAAATTAACTCGAAGAAATACGATAGGAATATCGAATATCATATTTCTGTAGTAGGAGAGTAACAGGATACCATGCAATTTATCTCACTCAACCCTCCAAAATCTCCCTTCAATTATGCAAATTACCATCCATCCACGGATTACAATTTAGAAGGACAGTAGTTTATATTATTTCATTCAATGTAGTCAATAATACAACTAACTAAATTCAGGCTCCGTGACTCCAGCAGCCCTTCCATAAGTTCACCACGCCATTACCAATTAACGCGCTTAATCCCTAACACATTTTACGCATAAATGACTGGCACAAGTTCTATTCCATTCCACTGACTGGAACGTTCCCCTTTGAAAAAGATTAATGAATTCCACGAACGATGCGCCGGAAGTAAGGAAAAACTCCCGTGTCATTTCCCGAATTGGATGACTTGAGACTTGATATCTTGAAGAGCATGCACACAATGTACACACAGATCGAATTGAAAGTGAGCAGCAAGCAGAGACCACACCACACCAACTACTATTAATCTACCACTCAAAAAATCAGCTTACGGCTTAATTACACTGATTTTTGATAGTTAATCATTAAACTAGGCGATGCACATGTAAGAAAGCAATTTCAAAACGCCAAAAGAGTAATGAGCTCTAAAAAACCACTTGAGAAGGAAAACTTACCTCGTCAAAATTAAAAAAAGAATCCGTTAGAAGTCCAATAACAGTAAAAGCAGCAGTGTCACCTCCAAACTCTGGGGATCACTTTGTGTGAAGCACCACGAAATGCGTAAAAATTCGGGATTGAGTCCGAAATTCGGTGGAAACGTAGAGAAGAGGACGAGCACTCAGTGGGGCAGAGATAAGGCGGTAAAAAGGGACGCTGGTGATGATGATGGCAGGAGAACAATGAGAGGAGAGGGCACTTGTTCAGCAGCGAACGAACGGAACGCAGGGCACATCAAGACTGACTCAACTCATCTGCTTGGTTCATGGGAAAAGCAGTAAAGCAGCCAACAGGGCAAATTCAGCAGCAGCAGCACAGCAGCCAGCAATGAAGACAGGGCAGCAGGGCCAGGCAGGGGTGGTTTTGGTTTTGACTCACAGTTCTTCACAGAAGAAGAAGAAGAAGAAGGGGAATCTCTCAAGTGGTAACGTCCATGCATTGTGCAAGCGTTCTTTTCATGAAAAAGTCCTGTGACGAGTTTCCCTCAACACGAGAGTAGTAGGCATAGTAGGCAGGAGGGAGGGAGGGAGGGTGTGTTGGTGAAGAACAAACTTCGGATTTCGGAAGTAGCAGGGTACGTGCATGTGGAACGCATGAGTGGGGAGTCTGAACAGTCTGAAATAATCGGGGGGTGTGGATTGAAGAAACAGGGTGAATAAATTGTCTCGAGGGTTCGACTCCCTTCCTTCCCTTCGAATATGGTGCTCAAGCATGCATTCCGTTCTGTGCTTCTTTCAGTCGTCTCTTTCCTTCCTTCTATTACTTCTATATGGCTTTGAATGATAAGAATGGAGAGCAAAAACGGCATTAGTTTTGTAAGCTCTGGTGGTTGTTCGTAATGTAATGTCCTATACTGCTGCGTACCAGAGGAACAAAGTCCGCAGTACAGGAGATATCACGCAGGGTATTCATATATTTATTCGAAACAACATACTGCACTTCACAAACAAGGCAGGGCAGTTTTAGTGTTATTGAGATCAAAAGACTACCCAATGTTTTCGGCAGGGATGAAGGGCTACGGACGGACTACGGGCCACTGAGATGCTAAACATGGTTATTACATGGAGATTCGAGATGGAGAATAACATGTTTAGAGAATAAGGAAGAAGTAAAATGTTGCAGACTTCCAGTTATTATCAGGTTGGGTGGAAAGTGTGGATCAGTATTATGTATGATACACAATCTTAAATGAGGCAGAGTGAGTGATAACTGCAACTGTCTCTCTCTCTCTCTCTCCTACACTTTCCAGTATATCCGATGATCACATCATTAATTCGATTTGGGTTGGATCTTGGATTGATGGAGGAAGAACAAGGAGTTTATGGTGTGGGATCTGATTCATTTCATTCCTTAATTGGTCATTTTACATGCACCCTCTTTTTAACACGGTTTAGGGCTACAAGTATTATTGGATTTTGTAGTAATAACACAGTCATTACTCAATACTAAATCGGGAAGCACATGATCCCATAACCATAACCCCATTTCTGTCCGGGTTTCTCGCGACTGCGAAATAAGTTCATTGGAAAGCAAACCGAATCTACTAGTTCAGTTCTTTGGTAATAACTTTAACCTTGCAGCAGTTGCAAATGCGAAAATGGTTCTCACGTAAAAAAGTTGTCTATCTTTTATCCGTGAAAGATGAGAACCAAACTATTCATTATACGGAATATAATCAGGATATTATGCACTATCTTTCTACTTCATCTTATTCTTTCCGAGCTGAAAATGAGAATGCAAATGCAAATGAAAACTGCAATTATTATCTGTCCGTCATTCCATCACACTCAGCATTAAGTTAAAAGCCAGCCTTGAGAAAAGTCATGCGATTTGTTGTACTTGCTTACATACACTCATCAAAGATAATTTTCAAGCCAGTAGTATCAAGGGCTACCGGTTGCGACTACATTGCATTTTATAGATGTATGATGATGATGTATGACTAAACAGTAGTATGACTCAAATCAGTCTCATTCTGATAGTATTCACATTCACAGAATCAGTTGTAATACAAGCAACTCCCTATGAGTGCAGTTGGATACGTCACTCAATGACTCAAAATGTAAGTCTAATATAAAGCTTCAATTATGATGAATTGATTACTCACAAATTCATAGATAAAATGAACTTATTCATAGATTAATTTGTTTAAAAATGTGTCAATTGTTAGCTTGATGGGACAGAAGACAGGAAAGACTTCTTGAAATTCATTTTTAAGCTGCAGCCAAAAATGAGCTACAATTCCAGACAAGTTTGATCTTTACCAGATTGGTTTACTGCTCTCATTTCATTATCCTTATTCTTCATCACATACTTCAAAGGTGACGGCTTTCTTAGATGGGGGTTGTGGGTAGGCTAATTGTCGAATACGGCTGCAAGTGCACTATGCACTATCAAGTGTAAAAATACTTAATTCATCAACTCTATATTAGGTTGTTCTTTTGTTCAGGCTGAAGTTAGCTAATGAATGAAGCCATCGCCATCGCAAACCTCAGACAGTGACAGAGAAGAAACAGTTTTGTAGATTCTCATAGTGGATTTTAGGTGATTTAAATAAGCCAAAAGGGTGTTTTAAGTTGATTGAAAACAGTGGGAATGGGAATGCTTTTAGCCGCAGAAAGGAATGTACATATTACCCTTCTTATTTATGGCTCTCTTGACAAGACAAGATAGTAAAGGTTTTAAAAAGAACGACGACCATTATTAAATGAGCTCCATTTCTCACTGAACCTCTTTTCTTAATCTCCACACATTCCACGTTTATCATTCTTCGCCTTCCTTGCCTGCCTCTCTCCTCAACTTTCCTTCCATTCAGCATTATTTACTAAAAGTTAAATCTCTCCCCACATTTTTACCCACTCTTAATGCCTGAGTCCAGACGACTCTCAGGTTCAATTGTAGTAAATGAATGATATGAATAACATTTCTATATCATTGTGTAATATCACTGAGCTATTCATGTCTAAATTCTTTACCATTCAACTATAGTCCTGTGCATTCAACCAATGACACAACAGCAAATTCCAAGAAAGTATGAGAAGTCAGAGTAGGTCAGTGAGAAGGAGCAGATAGTTCGTGAAAGTGCAAACTGAACAAGGCATGTCAAAATAAAAATTTTGGAAATACAAGCAACTGAAGTGCAAAACGCTCTTTCTTAAATACGCTTTAGTAGAAGAAGCCTGCCAAAGAAAATGAAATATGACACGATAATGGACTAGAAATAAAATAATATTGATCAATGTGCATTTTCTGATTCCGATGACTGAACGAAATGCACACAGATGAAAGACAGGAAGCATGAATATCATTTTAATTTTGTATGATGCATTCTTTACCCATGTGCAATAATAATGGGCGACAACCCAATGTAGCAAGCCTTGTCAAGTCCACGTAATTCATTCAATTTTTTATTTATATTATATTTATTATTAAACTTCCTGAAAGTCAGTTCACTATTCAACCGAACACTACTTTTGAGTGAGAATGAAGTCTTGTTTTGCATATGACTGAGCGAGCACAGAATACATTAATGAAGAAAGCCATTAATTACTTTTATTTGAGAAGGAGATCGTCTTGAATTTACTTCTTTTCCCCTCGCATAGTATCCAACTGGGTCTTGAGCTCTTTAAGTTGCAAGTCAGGCACGTACCGAATTTCACTGTGTTCCGGAAGATGCGGATGTACTCTGAGAGTTACTCCCGTTGGAATACTAGCTTCGATCACGTTTACGAACACTGGTAGAAGTGTGGCTGGAACATCTGCAATCTGAAATTATAAGAACCATCACAATATTGTTAAATATTTTAAAGAATATTCACAGCTACAGCGAGAAATATTGAATACTAACTTGTACATTCCTTTCATACAGGTTCAGAGCATACTCCGTTTCTACAACTGTACTTTCTGGCTTGTATATGGGCACTCGAAGTTTTTTGGCTGGGGTTGCCCAACTAAAAAAATTAAAATACATAAAATAGTACTTGAACATTAATGTGCATACGACTTAATCTTAAAGTTTAAAGGCATCAATTCATAGCATCAAAGGTATCAGTAATAAGCTGCGGTTTGAGCGACAGTAAAGTCAAGCCAATAGTATAAGACCGTTAATGAGTTAAATATTAAAATACAAACTTAAAATGGGCAGTTAAAAAGATCTGACTGTATGTTCAACGTACGCATCTTCAACGCTCAATCCTATCCGTTCAGCTGAATGATGAACATGTTTTGTAAATTTTTCTAAAATCGCGAAGTCATAGCCTTTGATTTGAATGTTTAGCACATCATACGACGGGACTTCAGGGCCAGTACTCTATCAAAGTTCAAAACAGAGCAGAGCAAATTAATCACAATTTTGCACTGTTACGCTTGAGTTGCTGTACAACTAACACTCATAAGCTTACATCCAGATAATCAGGTTCATATATGCTTCCATAATTTCTTTTAGGCGCTGTTGTAACTACATTGCGTTCTCTTTCCTTTGCCGACACTTTTTCGCAGTCGATTTGTTGCATTTCCAAAGTATGAATTCTCTTATTGCTGCTAGTTGATCCATTCATTCCCGTCAAGACAGAAATCCAATTGACTTGACACTGTCTTGATCTTCCAAGTGCAAGTCGTAACGCCATCCTGGAATTGCTCGCTTGAATTTCTGAAAGCCAAGTATAAGAATTATAGTACTATTAGTGTTTCCTTTTCGTAATCAGACCAAGTCATATTAATGTAGCTAGCCCTTGTATGTTTACTTCTTTAGCAGAAGCACAGGGCGAGGTGTGGCTTGTCGACAGGAACTGACCCCAGTCAAAGCGTGTTTCACTTCAACTAGATGTCCGATCTTGAGGGGAAGACTTCCGGGGCCCGGTTAATAGGTTAATAAGTTAACTAAAAACACTACCGGGTTAATTAAATAAAAACAAACAAGTGCAGGCTATTTGAGAGAGGTGGTCACCAGCCCACGTGGGATCCTCTCTGGAGTAAAATAGTGTGTTGTGGTGGACTCGGATTCAAGGACGAAGTTGTAATCTTGTCACTTCACTTCATTGCTCCTTCAGTGTACGAAATCCCCATCCACACACTTCATTTGCCGGTTCATCATTCTGGAACTTTCGACGAAGGTAAGCTTTGACCTTTCAAACTTATTTAATGTAGTTAAACTTCGCTGCTGCTTTTTCCTTGGGATTGCTGGGTTTCAAAATTATATTATGTTCACAATTTCACGCTTGGTTTTTTATGCGCTTTGTATGCATCATCTTGATTTAAATCAATCGAAATCAATATTTTAAGTTGTGTTTTGATTTCAAAATGCGTAGATTTTAATAGATTTAGCTAGTATAGATTCCAAAACATCAGGCGTCAGGCTTTACTTTCTGCGAACAAGATTTAGGATTTATAATGTGATGTCAGTACCAATTGATCGATTGATTGATTATTGATCCTGAAAGCTGTTTACTGCCTAATTAATGAAAGGAAAAACCCACTGAACCTGTCGACCTGCTGATAGTACAGATGTTCTGTAGACTGCAGATTTATGTGCTGCGACCTGCGACGACGATATCGCATTTAGGAATTATTGATAATCTCGTTACTTGCGTGGAACTGGAAACTAACCATCATCTGAACTAACAACGGTTTAAAATCCTTGTGTCCTGGGCGTTGAGATTGGGAGTCTCTCGATGTACTACTGTGGTTGAGACATTTAAAATTTAATGCATGATTGACGTACTGTTGAAGTTGAAAGTTAAATTTTGCCCATTCCTCTGTTCATGGCAGTTTAAAGTTGGCTATCTGTGAGAGGTGAAAAATCAATAGATCGAAAACTTTATTGGGTTTATTAAGAGAAATCGAAGCTAGAAGACATGTAACTCCAGTATCTGCTCCACCCTTTGCGTTAAATAAATGATAGTACTATGATAGTGTGGAATGATAATTAGGCTAATGTCTGTCGATTTACTGTGCTTTTCTGTCATCCCTCCTTACTGTCTAACTGCTTACAATTGGCTTTGTGAATTTTTTATTTCATGAAATGAAGGGTATTTCAAGTCAAGCTAAGCCCCTCTCAGTCTTCAGATGAATTCAGCGTCGAGACTCACAAGTTCTCTGTTGGTAAACCTTAGCAGGTCAATTGGAAGTAGACATTCTCCAAGGCACGTACATTCCTCCGCATTTCTCAACATGCCGATCCAAGTACGTAGTATATTTCTTCAAAAAATCTAAACTTGCTTGAGGCCGAGGCAAAGAAGACAATGAATATTTCTTGCTTTTTAGGCTGGAGCCAAACTCCCTAGTGTGGATTTGTTTGAGGGCAATCCAGGTGGTAAGGTGAACATTGCTGATGCTACAAAAGGAAAGAAAGTTATCATTTTTGGCGTACCAGGAGCTTTCACTCCAGGCTGTACTAAGGTTAGTTGGTTTTTCATCTGCGATATTGGTCGCACCCAACAAGATTCAATAGTTCAAGATACTCTATAAATTCTAAATGTTATTTTGCAAAACCTAATAGACGCATCTGCCGGGGTACATTGAGCAGTATTCCGAAATCAAAGCCAAAGGTGTCGATGAAGTAATTTGCGTGGCTTGCAACGATCCATTCGTTCACTCTGCTTGGGTAAGTATTTTCTTATTTGCTGTATTCCGTGAGTATACTTTAATATTAATGAAGGGGTTTGGTTACTGCGTTAGGGCGAGTCTTTAAACGCTGGTGGAAAAGTTCGGATGTTGGCGGATCCTCGAGCCGAATTCAGCAAAGCGATTGAAATGGATCTCGATTTGACAGCAGTGCTTGGATCGGTTCGCTGCAAGCGATTCGCTATGTTGGTCGACGATGGAGAAGTTAAAGTTGTTGAGGTTGAACCAGACAACACTGGACTTACTTGCTCTGTCTCCAACAACTTCTTGAAGAAAATCTAAGTCGTATCATTCGCAAGCAAGTGGAAGTAACTTACAAATGAAATCAGCTTACGTATATATGATTCAAGTATAGCTTATATGCTTCAGACCAGTAATAAATTGATCACCTGAACGGCTTTTGTAGAGTTTAGAACTGAAATAAATGAAGGATTTCCCTTGAAAGAACTGGGGAAGGGTTCTATTACTATACTGTTCTATTTTAACCGTCACGCACTCATTGACAGACTTGGGGACAAAACCTTTCCAGACACTTTCACTTGTAGCTAATGGGTCCTTGGAATCTTTTATCCTCAGTCTCCCGGAAGGTCACTCAAGTTGTGACAGAACTGTCCAGTATCATCATGTGGATGAATCGTGTAACGGTGTACTTTTACTTTCATTGAGTATGCATATTGCATATAACTTGAACAGAACTAGAAAACGGTTTTAGAGGTTGACTGCATCTTGGTATTGACCTAAATCCTAGTATGGAATCCCATTCCACTTGCACTTTGCTTTCCAGAAATAGACAAAAGTCTTCTGTGACTTTCACTGATGAGCAAGGTTACTACCAGTTGCCCTATCTGAAACTTCTTATATAAGGGCCATCAGACTAAGCTCTAGTCACTATTTTTTAGATCACTTGGGTCTTGTTCGCTCCTGCTCTTACACTGCTGTCTGCTGTTTGCGCATCGAAATAATCATGAGGAAATCGGTAAGTTATTCAGTTTTGAATTCGCACCAAGTAGTGACTCGATCATTCCTTACATTTCAGACCATCGTTGTGTTTATGGCGCTCGGAGCTCTTACCCATGGCTTCAGTTTCAAGGGTAAAGGGGAGGAAGAGGAAGGAGGAGGTTTAATGGAACTTCTAGGTTCCTTTTTGCCGTTGCTGGGGATGCTTGGATCCTTCGGAGGAGGCAGTCCATCACCTCCATCTTATCCACCACCCCCACCGAGGGCTCCTTACTACCCACCCTCGTCTCCACCCAAGTACTCACCAATGCCGTACAGGGCTCCTTACGGCCCCTCCAAGCCCAAATACTCTCAACCTGCCCCATACTCTCAACCCCAGACTCCTCCCGTAATCATAAGCTACAATCCAACTAAAACTTATCAGAGCCCAGCTCCAGCGTCTCCACCTCAATCTCAATATGCAAGTTCAGCACCTGCACAGTACTCACCACCCATGGCGGACTCTGGCACTCCAAGCTCTTCTCTTGTAGCTACAAGTTATGGAAGCCCTTCTGTTTCAGTCAACCCGTATGACGCGTCTGCGATTGCTCCAGTTATCAATGGGGACAATTCACTGGCACTCAAGATTAAAGGCAACAGCTTGGTGGCCCTAAGCGTAGAGGGTGATAGTTCAGTGTCTATCAACGCTGGGGGGGACAGCTCAATCTCTGTACAAAGTCCACGTGGAAGCGCAATTTCATCTAACGGTGCATATGGAGGTCAGGTCCAATCCATTTCCAGTCCTGTTTATAATAGACCCCAGCAGGAGTACACACAAAAGCAAACCCCGCAAGTCTATTCCAACAACGCTGCTCCAATGAACACTGGCTATAATCAACAATCGCAAACTCCTCAAACTTACAATCAAAACCCTCAAACCACGCAAGCCTATTCCAACAACGCTACTCCAATGAACACTGGCTATAATCAACAATCCCAAACTCCTCAAACTTACGATCAAAATCCTCAGACGTATTCTGCATCACAACCTACGCAGTACTCCCAGCAACCTCAAGCTTATCAACCTCAGCAGCAGTGGAAACCCATGGTGGAACCAGCAGCGATCGTCTACCCATCAAATCAAGCCCAAAGTCAATACATGAACAGCGAGGCCTCGTCATCTTACCAAGGTGAAACGGTTCGTATCGTATTCGATTCAAACACCCAAGAATCAGGGTACTAAAAGCAAACTTTATCTAAAGTTATCGACTTGTCAAAATTTTAGAAAACCTCACAATTTTTATTTTTGTAATAATGATACTAACTCAGAATTAATTGTAATTTTAGCAAAAGTGTTAATTGTAACAAAACCAAATAAAATCACAAAATCATAAAACACTTTTTCTTGCGGTTGCTTTCACTTCGCACAATTTCGTTTTCTATTGCTCGACACACCTTGCATGGTAATTACTGCGTCCTGAAATGCAGCGTTTTCTTCTTCAGGGGCATTTATAAGACACATAGGGCAACGGAAGCACTTGATAGATTCCGCCAAAGGTCCCTTGATCATTGAAAGGATTCCTGCTTGTGTCACCTTCACACGAAAAAGCATTATCATTCAATCAGTAAATTAATTTTCTTGATTCAAAAGCTGTCATAATTCAAATTAACATTACGTTTGGCCAATACACTTTGGATTCGATAGACAGTTGGCGCAGTCTGAGCTGACTAAAAATCTTAACGAACACATCATTAGTTAACAAAGGGTATCCTGCTATTCCTGGCACACGCTTAGTGGTAGTTGCAATTGATAAGCTTTTCATATCTAAGAACACAAAATAAGATCGTAAGGAGATGCCCTTTTATTGAACTGTAGTTACAGATATCGACTCACGCTTTAAGTTAAGTAAAAGTAAGTCTTCAGTGAGCACACTAAAGGATGTATTGCTGGGAAGCGTTAATGACAGTTCCTCTACTCTCGTATTTTCCCCCAATGTCTTGAAGATCTTTAGGAAGTCTTGTACGGTAAAGTAAGGTATCATAGTGAAGTGGAAAATCTTCAGAGATGGAAATAAAGAGATTATATCATGGAAGAATATTTTTTCGTAAGACAGGTTGTCCCACGCCCATTTGAAAGCCAAGTAAACGCTCGTAACTGAAGATCTTGGAGGTCCATCGAATATCAGTGGTAGAGTAGGATTAGTAGGCATGCGACTGTACTGGTTGATTCCAACATACTCGAGATTATTCCAGTTTGGAGCGTTTCTTTCTTGTCCTTCATCAGAGATATCATCGCTACTGGTGAACTGGATGTTTGAAAGAGACTTTAGGTTGGGAGTATCGACTCTTTTCAAACAAGGAGTGATTCCATCAGTAATTTCCGTGACGCAAGAGAAGAACTGGCACAAAGGAGTTTAAGATTTTTGTGAGACATTTTCTAAATAGGGTCTACTGACACAAGTATGCATAATACTATAATATTGGCATTTGGCATCACCTCTGGCAAAGGAACTTTGAATCTTTGACGATCTTGATGGGTTAAACGCTGCAAGAAAGCCGAGTACACACATTTGAGACGAATTTTCGACTTAATCATGGCCATCAGAAACTGTTCTTCGATGGGATGGAATGGAATTCTCAGACTTCTTTCGATTCCTTGGACGTTCTCGTCTTCATCGACATACTCATCGTAGTCATACATAGTTATGTAAAAAATCTCCGTCACTCTAGAAAAGTCGATTTCCAAGAAAGAGTACGACTGTAAATCAGTCTTCCTTGCTTCTCCTAGTTTGGTGAGAGCAACTATGACACTTTCCACTTGATCTTCTACAACAAACTCATCAATCCTCAATTCTGGTAACTTCATCGATCTAAGATTTCTATTTCCTATTTGAGACTCGATTATAAGTTCCAAGAAGAATGATTCAGTCCTTCCAATGTCCAGTAGAGTTAAGTGTTTGAAAGCTAAAGGAACTCGGATATCGTTTATGTTTCGTGATTCTCTTGCCAAGACTGTTTCCACTTTAAGCTCTCGTAGAGAACAGAGAGATTCATAAAACGTGAAGTCAGGGTCTCCCGAAGCACATTCAATCAGTGTGTTGATTTCCAGTTTCTTCATTCGGCTTCCAAATGTCTTCATAAAGGTCTCCATCGTCTCCGGCTTGAAACATTCACCTTGACTCCATATTATGAAGTTCGTGTAAGGTAGCGTTTGTACATCTTCCACAAAATTAGTAGCTGATTCTGGTGAGAGTGTTACAACAACATCTTCCAAAGCCTTCTCCAGCTGTAAGAATCCATCCACTGCATTTTGAGTGGTCACACAAGTCTCCCTCAACGCCAGTAAGTCCGGAGCTTCTAAATACTTCAAGATCTCATTCCAAGCCTGTAATTAATGAAGTTATCGGGGCATTAATTATCATTCAGGTGAAGTACTTTTAGTAAGAGATGCAATCGATCACATGTTACCAGTTGTGGGCACCACAATAGGGGCGAACCAAAGTTGTTGCTTGCACACATCTCCTCCATTTTCACACCTCATCAGCAACGAATTTTGTACAAAAGTCTAAAATCGAATTCTTCTGCGAATCCGCAGGGCTGAAGTTTTGAAAGAGCCTTTGAGTTGCCATGAAACCCCAATTAAAAGTGTCCCTGTGGCTTTCATGCGAAAGCGAATCAAGTAACAAAGCGAACGGGTGAGATAATGGAATGGAACATTCGGGGTGAAATGAGACACAGGCGCACTTTCTAGAACAAAGTGAATCATCGAATTGTAGTATCGCCGCAATCGCCGGTAGTCTTCTCTTCAGCCAAGGTCGAGGGTTGCTGTTGCTGGTGTTGCAAAAAAATTCGACAATTGTACTGGAATTGCAGATGTTGAAAGATTTTTCTGTGTAGTTTTAGAAAACTTGTTAATTTGATTAAAGTCATTAAAAATTCCAATTTTCGTTCATTAAAAATCTGTGGGTTGTTGGTAAACTTTGAATGTGATGCTGGTGAAAACTCCAAAGAAAGCACCCATCGGTAGGAAAGTCATTGGAGGATTTATTATCGTTGAAGCAGCCCTCTTTGGATTCTCGTATTTTGTTTACAACAGATTGGAACATAACCGAGGTTTGTGCTGACAGTTTTGTTTTGTTAGCCAGTGTTTAGGAGTATAGCAGAAAGTAAATAATAAAAATGTGTGGTTTTTCTGTTGCAGATTTTCGGTACAAGATTAAAAACAACTATCCCTGGGTCTTGGAAAAGTACTATCAGTTCGACGAGACAGTCCGTAAGGAAAAGGCGAATCAAAGAGAATTAGACAAACAGATTTGGGCTACTTACGATTAGATCGATTAGAAAGGCATGTCAGTGTATGGAAAAGCGGTAGGGTATTTAGTTGGCTCTGGGGCTCTAGGATTTCTTCTGATGTCTGTTGCAACTCCGAGTGCTGATGAACTTCAACGTGTAATTTGTTAACAGAAAGATCAAAGATTTTGAAGAACGATTTAATTTAGATTAATATTTTGTTTTTGTAGATTAAAGACTATGGTGGTAAAAATAAAGCATTCTCAGATGTGCTGAAAGCTGCAGCAGATCCTTCGTCCAAACCAATGTATCTTCAGAAATCTGGACAGCAGAACCCTTTAAAAGATATAGAAAAAAATTCTAGTAAATAAGTGGGTCCTGTGCTGTAGTAAGCTTTGGTGTTAGTATTTGTGTTTTTAATTTTCTTAGACTGGAAAATATTGTTTAATTATAAGTAGATCAGACAAGAAAACGGGTTCAGTAGTTTGAATAGATCTATTCTGTCACAATGGATAAAAGTAGCCAGCCATCAACGGCGCAGCTAGCCGCGAAGTTTATGGCTAGTTTCATTGAAAATAGGGATAGTTTGTCTAGTCTAATCGAAAATCTATCAGCAACTTGCAGCAATGCTGACTCAAATGCCATTAATGAGAAGTTGACTCAGATATCTACTGAAATCCAGAAATTGAGTAAGGCTCTGCATGATGCCACGATGTTTCTTCCTTCGTATTCTGTTAAAGTGAGGACTTGGATTTATAGATGCTATTCTATTCTGGTGTTTGGGTAATAACGTATTTACTATAATATTACAGGTGCGTCAAAATGAAATCCGGGACTTAGAAAAGGCCCTGAAAGAAAAGGAAAACATACTGATTCCAAAGAAAAAGTTTGGGTTTAAAACTAAACAAACACCCGAGTCTTCTTCAGTAGCCGATGGCTCTACAACGGAAATAAAGCCGAAATCGTTAGAGACTACACCTGAGACGGTAGATCTTGATTAAAATTAAAATTGTTATTCATATCATGTCTTAAATCAATCTGATAAACTTTGCAGGTCAGTGGTGAAAACTTTGTCACAATTGAAAAACTTACGGACACTTCGGAAAATTACGAAGAAGACAAGTTAAATGGGTTTGATGTTCTCGTCCGAGATTTGGAAAACGTGACTCTTTATTTGGTTGGAAGCCCTTCTACTCTGCGGATTAAAAATGTGAAGAATTCACACATAATTTGTACGTAATTTGTTTCGTATTACAATCTCCTTGTCTTCTTTATTGTGGAGCTTAATCCTTTATAATTTTAAGGTGGACCCGTTAGCACGTCGGTATTTGTGGATTCTGTTGTCAACAGTAAATTATTTCTTAGCTGCAAGCAACTACGTACGCACTCCTCTAAAGGGTTAGACATTTACCTGCGAGTTCTTTCAAGAGCCATAATTGAAGACTGTGAAAACATTCGTTTTGCTCCATATTGTTGGAAAAACCCGAAGTCGGAGGAACTGCACCTGAAAGCTGAAATCCCATATGATTTGGAACGGTAAGTAATATCTCAATTTTGTAATTAAAAGTCATTATGTGAGCGCTTGTGAACTCAGTAAGCTATCTTCGTAGGTTTGATGCTGTCGATGATTTCAATTGGCTGTCAGCTACTCAGTCTCCTAACTGGTCTATTCTTCCCGAAGCAGAACGGACTCAGTTTTCAAACCATTAATAATGTTAACCTTTAAGTAACACTCTAACTGTCTGCAGAATTTAAAATGCAATAAAAATGAATCATTGACCACACATTGTTCGATGTAAGTTCAGTTTTCTGTTTTTATTCATGAATTCTTTGTTTTAAGTACTTGTTGCATTTTCACACTCGTCCATACCTAAGTTTCATTCACATTCACCGTTCGTGTTCAGCAGTTATTGTACCACCCTAGAATATATTATATACATCTTGCTTCCCTCATAATTACTTTCTACGTCATTGTATAATGGCATTCGGAAAGTTAATACTATTTCAAACCAAACATTCTACCCACTAACTTAAGTTACATGTCATCCTCATCAACTTACATTGGTTACAAGTAAATAATAAATCTTCAGTACGCAATAGTATCCTTGAATATAATGAACAATAATTGAGTGTTGGTCCGTCTGGAAATGTCTCTTCTCAAAGTCAGATTCACGAAGGTATTTTAACTCACCGAAGATACTGCTTTTACTTTAAATGAGTCTTTAAGTAGTTGAGCAAACATCCAAGGATCATTTTTGTACGATTAGTTGATTTAGCTGTAATGAAGATTGCTTAATTCAAAGTTCTTAATTAATCTTATATAGTGTTAATACAAGGGAGTTTTTACTTCCTCAACTGTATTTTAGTATGGCTTCAATGTATTTATATTTATATAAGACCTCTTTAAGAAGAAGGCCTTTTCCTGAGTTAGTTTGTGTCACAGCTTCATCACCGCAGACTTAAGCATACGTAAATTATTTACAAAAAGGTTTAAAATTGATAAAATGATCTGATTTTTAAAAAAACTTTGAAGAAGAAAACAACTGAACAAATACAAAGGTCCTAAAAACGTGATGTTTGTCGGAACAATTTCCACAAGTAAAACATGAAAACAGGCAGAACAAGGACATAGTTTAAAACATCGAAATATAATATCAGGGAACTTGTTACAAGTTCAATGCATATTATTATGGCATCTCAATTTAGTTCTTCGATTTTAAAAATATCTTTCTCAACAATAAAATATGTATAGTGAAATACAATTAAAATTAAATCGATTAAAGCATTTCTTCATTTAAAATATTCCCAAACTTATATACATTTCATAATACTAATCGTAAATCTCGTTTGATATGCCTCATCTTTCCTTTAAATCAAAACCCAAATATACAACGTTATCCTGTAACCCATTAACCTGATAAGTCAGTAAGTAAATTATAAATGCTACTTTGGACAATTTTACAAAATAAATTCTATGTAAAGCACTGTGGAAGACATAACGTTACCAGTCTACGGGCCTATTTGTAAATATACACAAGTATCAATTACTTAAATCTACTGAACAATTAAAGCTTTGTTGGTATTCGGTACCCGAATTCGTGTTTGTTTTACCTGAACGGTAAAAGGTGGGATCGTTTTCATATTTACTCATGATGTGTTCTAAGAACACGAGTATACTGTGAAAAAGTTTAATTACTCTCAGTTCTCCTACGTTGTTGTAGTCGACTGATTTTTAGGTGTGCTCAACTTTGGTGGCAGAGGTGGATTCAGCATCGGCTTCTTAGGTGGAAGCGACAGTTTAGGCGGAGGAATCGGATGAGCATGAGCCGTTGGTCGAATTTTATTCTTCGCTGCTTGCAAAAGTGCCTTTGTACTCGTTGTCTTGCTTAGCAGTTCTCCTTCACTACACAAAGCTCTGAGTAAAGGAAGTTCTAGGTATTGACACTTTGCCCTCAGATTTGCCAAGTCTAATTCTGCGGCTGACATGGATTCCTGGAAAAACGATACAGAAATAAAGGTAAGTATTTTTTGTACATCTAATCACCCTCCGATGCATCGTTACGTTACAATCGATCGATAGTAGATTCTTTATTAGTAAGTACCTGTGGTCTGCTCAAATGACTATTGCTTCTCACAGTACCCTTGTAAGGTGGGGGTGGTGGAAGATTGTAAATCGCCTGTAAATGCTCTTCCTTCGTCGGTTGCGAATACAGAGACTCCTCACTCCTGTAAAGTTTCATGCGAAGTTTCTCATCACTCAGAGCAGACACTCCCCCACTTCGACTAGCCAGTGACGCAAGTTGCTGTTGAATAGCTTTCCTCATTCCATTTTCAATGATAACTTGTTGCTGCTGACCCTGTCCGTGTTTCTTATAAGGTGGCAGTGGGGGTGCAGATTGGGTCGAACTGGGGTAGTAGATAGCTCCACCCCCGCACATGGAACTGGATCCAGCTCCATTACTGCAGTTGCTCGTGGAACAAGCATAGCTTTGCGTGGATAAGAACCTCTGCAAGTTTTCCGCATTAAGTCCAACTCCACTTGACGCTGTAGCACCAGTTGTACTTGCACAGTAATAGCCACCCCCATACTGTGACGACGAGCAGTTGGATCCACCAGGGTTGTACAGTGACTGGAAGGACGTGTGGTGATACGGCTGGCTTGCTGCTGTTGCAGTAATACTGTGATTACTCAGAGAGGCAGTAACTGTAGTCTGAGCTCCAGATTTAGGCTTCGGATTCTTCCGTGGAAGGGGGGGAGGTACAACGCTAGCTGCAGCTGCTACTACAGCAGCTCCCGCAGCTGTCGATGGGTAAGGAGGTGGTGGGGGAAGATAAGGTGGAGGAATGTCATTTATTTGATAAGCACTCACGCTACTCGTCAGCATTGGATTTGAATTTGTTGTACTTGAAACGGTTGTGTAGCTGAGACTCTTAGAATCAAAGTATTCTTGTTGACTGACTCGAGGATCCTTCTGGGGAAAGATAACATAGTCCAGATCGGAATAAAGCTGAGCCTTGAACTGCTGTATCTGTGACCTCGTCAGCTGGTTAGTGTACACTGTGGTAAACCTTGACTGTGCTGGAGTGGAAGCATTTGTAGACATCGGTCCAGACATTGCCATTGAAGCAGTAGTCATTGGAGGTACAGAGTTATTGTTAGATTGATTTAGTGTTAAACAGCTATTTGTTGTTGCACCAGGACCAGGATGAACAATTGGAGCACGTGAAAGTGGCTTCAGATTTTGCAAACCAATTAAGAAATTATTTAAATTATTCGGCATACTCCCACACCGATTTCCAACTCCGGACTTAACTCCTCCTCCAAGAGCTGCAGCAATATAGGCACTAGCTTGTTGTTGAACGGAAGAGGATGTTGTTGAGGTTGTTTGAGGTAACGCTGGTAGTGGTTGATTCTTCTTACTCTTTCCTGATGCATGGACATCAATATAATTCCCAGGTCTTATGATGAGTGGAGGTTGCTGAGTCTGTGAGTTCTTAGAAGGATAAGGTGGTGGAGACATTGACGGAAGATACACAGTATTAGGAACATCCTCCGAAGCTACAGTATCATAAATGTTATCCACACTTTGGGAGTGTTGGAGTAACCCAAAGTTCTCAGCCAACTTGACTCCTCTAAGCAAAACTTGCGCTTGACTTGGAATAGCTACAGGAGCTGTTGTAGCATAAGCAGTTTGAATCAGAATCTGCGGTTTGGTAGCAATAAACCTGGCATCCACAGCGTTCCCATTTCCATCCCGAATGATTCCATCTTCTCCTTGGGACGCTGTCAAATCAGCCAAACTCTTTCTCGGCTTTGGGGGAGGTTCAGGTCGCTTTTCACTTTGGCCTAGTAAGTTTATGGCATTCGTAGACCTGGAGCTCACTTTGTGAATCCTCTGTCTAACGATCATGGCTTTAGCTGCTGCTTCGTCACAACTAGTCTTTCTTCTTGGCAGTGTGCTCATGTTGACTTCAGGAGGTGGAGGAGTTGGACTCTCGCTACTTTGACCTCCACTCGATTTAGCCCCACTGAACTTCCACAACTTCTTTGTCCCATTCTTCGGAGGAGGTTTAGGCGGTGGAGGATACCAAGATAAAGGAGGAAGCTGGACGTAATCTGAATCCGTGTCGAAGTTATCACTTACAGTTCTTGTACTAGGATATCTCCCTTGTTGCAGTTTTTCACCGAATTCCACGTAGTTCATTGGCGGACGAGGGTAGGCCTTTTCCTTGGTTGTGGAAGAAACTTCCCTACTACTTGTCACTCTCTTTACTCCGCTAATGTTATTGTCTTGTTGCAATTCACTTCTCGCATTCCGATGCACTTTCCTTAGACACTTAAGCGAAGCTACTTTTGGTGTGAGTCCATTAGACCCTTGACTTCCATCTGAAGACACCCCACACTTCCTAGAAGACGTAGACACCACAAGTTTATCTTGTTTCTTAGCACACACAACTCCTCCCCCTAGTTTCACACTACTGTTTCCCTTATTACAGCACTTATCTCTACTTCTGCACTTGCACCCGGGTTTCTGAGGCTCCACAGACTTAATGCAGCTGTACATCTTCCGTGGCTTGGGTTTCGGAGCGACAACTACACCGCCTTCACTCCTCCCTTCCTCACTTATCGTCGAGTATTCCTCCTCTTCAGTCTTATCTTTGCTTTGCTTTGGAGGAGGAAGGTCTTCGCTGATCTCCCCATACACGTGATCTTCATCCCCCACATCGTCCAACTTGTACTCCTCCACTTCCTCCTTCATTGGAGAACTCTCAGAGATGTCCACAGCCTTTAGAGTTGTCTCGCTTGCCATCGATGGAGTGTTCTTCGTGTGTTTGTGATTATTGTGACCATCCACCGAATCTTCGGATGCGTCGACACCCCCAACTTCCTCATCCTCTTCGTCGTCCTCTGCGAGACACGAGTTGCACTCACAGGCCGCAGTTCTTGACGGACAATGACCTGCAGAACAAGATGAGGCTTCTTCACCTCCGATAGTTCGGACGAGAAGGGAACTTCTGCAAGGTCTCGTGTGGTGGGAATCGTCGTCACAGTCTTCGCAGTCAGAGTCGCAGTACCAATACTTGGCCTCGTCTTCTGTGCACTTGGCTCCTCCAGAAACTCCTGGATGGTGGTGAACTTGCCTCTGGTGGCTGAGGGACTCCAAAGAGGTTTCGAGAGATGTTCGTGAAGTCCCATTGTGCATGTGGTGGTGGTGATGACTGTGGCTATGTTGATGGCTATGATGATGCCCCTGAGCTCTTTCCGAGCCACAGCAATCACGTATCTCCAAGTCTTCTACAAAAAGTTACAAAAAATACTCGATTTTAGATTCAATGACCATTTTAAGAGTGAGTAGAGAACGGAGAGTCCCTACAGGGCATCGTCTTTTTCTTCTTCTAGCCTAGCTTAGTCTCATTTCCTGCATACATTAGTAGTTTGTAGTAGTAGAGAAGTAGTAAGGAAGGATGAGAGTGTGGTCACTTGCACCTGCACCACCAACAGATCTTTGTGTATAAAATATATAAAAGTACGTAAGTTCCCGTCTAATCTCCGAACACACCCTTTCTCACTCTCATGAATTGCATTAGAAAATTGTATCCTTCCTCCACTCTCTCATCCTTTCTACTTATTCTTCCATAATAAACTTTCATCTGAGAGGCTCCTCATCAAATCTCTTCCCCTGTAGGAAGCTTTATAGCCTTCACATCTGATGGTGATTATTTATGCAGTCAAAACTACTTTTTCCCATAAAAAGCCATTCTTCTTCAGCATCTCTCTCTCATATTATTCTTATAGCAGTGAATGTGTAAGCTACCTTCACTGCCGTCCAAGCTGTAAACTCTGTCCGAAACGATGCCTGAGGTTGTGTTCGAAGAGGCATTGCTGATGACAGACACCCTCTGATGATGACCCTCTCCCGTTTCCCCAGCGAGTAAAAGTCCATCCGCCCATAGGGACAGGTCAAGCATTTTTGTATCCTCATTCCGATGATTCGAAACCGAGCTGAGGAGTGTCGAATTACAACTTGATTCTCCCCCAGAAGCTGTACTGGCCCCGGAGGTTTTCGATGTTGCTGAGCTCACTGCACTCCCATTCGAAGTGGAGGAAGCTGAGGTTGAACTGTAGCCTGCGTCTGAGGATGCAGTACCGTTCACTAGGATCTTGTGATTCGACAGGTGGAATTGATGCGTGGAACGACACAAGAGGAGCACGTGTCTCGGAACGGATTCACTTGACGCTGTAAACGATAGCTTCTGCGTGGAGTTTGCCCAAGGAAATGCTCTTCCCCGAATTTCAAACTTCTTCCTCTCGAAGTAAAGCTTTGTAATGTTCGCCCAAAGGAAGGTAAGCCGAGGTTGCTCAGGGATTTCGTTACAGCCCACAGCATTCTGAAAGTAATGAAGGAAGTAGAGAGTATAAGTGGTGTTCAAATAAATTCCTCCGGGTAGTTCATTCAAGTTAATCAAAAGTCTACCTGGTACACTTCGATTCCTTTAGGAGTGACGCCAATCCAGGCAGGAGCGTCCTTTCCTTCTTTGGTTTTCAACGTCATTCCGAATAAATGCATGTTGTACTGAGGCATGACGGCACGAATGAACGCAAGTCGAGCGTTCTGCTGGCCGAGACCAGCCAACGCTTGATGCGCTCGGGTGATGGACGGTCCCAGAGGTGAAATAAGACTCTGGGAAGCAGGAGGCAGTGACTGAATCCATCTCGGTGGGAGAAGCTCTTGTGGTTTACCACTGCTACTACTGCTACTTTTACTACTACTGCTGGGTCTCCAGTCTCCGAATTCGGATTGCAAGGCATATGCCAACGATTGGACAATACTTGCCGGTGGGAATCTCGGAGCAAATGTTAAGTTTTGACGTAATTGAAGGTAGTAATGGTGAAGGGAGACGACGTCACTAAAAAGGAGAAAAGAGTCATCAGATATCACCATACGCATCTATTTCTGGCGTCTCATGAATATCTTCTGACATGATAGACAGAGCCCACACGCTCCCATAAAAAGTCTCGACCTCGCCCTATCTCAACTCCTTTAAGGTCCGACAATCCCTCACAAACTGATCAATGATCTTTCACTCTCATCTTTTTCAATTCATTCACAATTTGTTCTTCATTTTTTTAGTTAGTATCTGGCTGGCTCCCCTATATATACGCGTGGTGTCAGGAGTATGTCAAAATTACATGACAAATGATAACCTGGACGAAGACAAATGGTCTTAAGATGTTCTCTGTGGAAGCATTCATGGGAGTCCTTCAGTTTTGTCATATATTCTTTCTACTACTTGTTGTTACTAATATAAATTCTCGAGTCTATTTTTAGTTCTGTTCAGTAGGCAAATCATCAGAAAGGGGACAGGTCAGCTAAATCTGTAAGTTTGTCTCGAGACTTTGTTCTAGTTTTACACATTTGCCTATGGGAATCTAGATAGGACGATAGAACTTTTGTTTACTATGGGGCTGTGGGAGTGTGTAAATGATACTCCACTGGTAATAAATACTTCTTATCCTCCGAACCGTTAGCAGTGTCTCTGCCACGAGGGTCAATTAGCGTTTTACAAGCTCTGTCAATCATGCCATTTAGAAGTACAAAGGTAGAATTAAGGAAGAAGGTGGACAGCAAGACAGCTCATAAATAACTTACAAATTTTGAGGCAGGGCATCCAGGTAGAAATGCACCCGACAATGGAACACCACCGGCAACTTCCCATCCTGTGTGTGTAACAAAATCATCACCGTAAATTAATCAGTTTTCAAATGGTAGCAGCTTATTCACTGCGTAAATCTCATGAGGGTGAAATTCCACGGAGCTCGAAGTGTAGTCGAAGTGACCTGTACCGTATGAGAGTTATGTGTCCTGTACACTTACGATATTTATTTTCCCTCAGTTGCATTTTGTAGTTAAGTGAAACTCTGCTGGTCCTCTGTGAAATGATCTCTTCCAGAGGACTCGTTAACATTTTTCCCTACAACTTCTCATGTCATTAAACAACTCTCCTTTACACATTTGACGAAGCATAATAAGAAAGCAGAATGGTCTGGGCCCAAACCCATAGTCATACAAATGGATGAAGGAAAACATAAAGGATGATGGCCTACGCCTAATAATGGTCTTCTTCAACTTCTCAGCAACATTCTTTGGTTTTTGGTGCCTTCGAGGATTCTGCAGGCTACACAAACTTACAACAGCCCAGGAAAGAATCAAGTCAGAGAGTCAAGACGAAGACCGGATCGACGAGCAACTTTAAAGTTTTGAGTACGTACAGGGACATACAGATACACAACATGCATATACAAGTATGAAGGGAGGGATGAGGAGGAGAGGCTTCCTCAGCACAAGATCATCATCTTAACTTTTTCTTCTTACGTCCAAGCTCAAGGAATGATGAGCCTGCTCGTAAAAATTTCAAAAGAAACGAGCTACCGGAATTGAATTCCCCCAGGGCTTCTCAACTTTTTATCTCTCCCAAAGTACATCCATTCCCTATTATAATTTGACCCATTCGAATACAACATTCGAACCTCTCTCTACACCCGTCTAATCCTAATGTGTAATCGCTCCTTGGCACGAACACCAACCCACAACTCTCCAGATTTCTATCACTCACCAATGACTCAAATCTCAATTCATTCCTTCACGACAACGACGATCAGAGTCAAGGGACACTAAAGATGCGTGCAGACATTCCCAAGACCTTCGTTTCCGGCCCCACCACCACCAAAGGACACATTTGTCACTGGAACCATTTATTGCAGTCTACTCAGTCTTTGTTCCTTCGCATATTCCTCATGGGAAAGGAATTTTTGGGTGCATCCTTTCCTCAAAGGAAGTCTCCATGTTTATCTACCACGCATTCCAGTCTAAATACTCACTTCCGCCACAATCACACCCTGCTACGCATGAAAGCAATGTAGAAAACATCTTTTGGAGGTACAAAATTCCTCACACAGTCTCCTCTGACTATAATTTCTGCCTATCATTACTCATTCATTCCTATCATCTTCGTGTCATCATGTCTCATGAAATTCATGATTCATATTTCACCCAGACACCAGACACAGAAACTTTCGTCATGAAAATTCACTTTAAAATCTATTGCCTGCAGTAATTCACGCAACTTTCTAACTTGCTGTGTATTCTAATCGAATCCCAATCTATAAAACAAGGCATTGAGTAATTTCCAGTTTCTTATCGACTAGTCAAATTAATCCACATACACGACAAGCATACGCGTAATAAGTACACGCAGATTGAAAAAACAATTAATTAAATTATTTGCCACATTAAAAAGCTATCAGCTGCGTCTTTATAACCGAGGTACACGTTTTTCATGTTTCCTCCAAAAGGCAATAAAGATAAGGGAAGGATTTTTCAACTCGGTCATATAAGAAAGATTCGAATCTGCTAAAAAGTCCACATTCCTCATGCCCTCCTGAGCAACAAAAGAGCCAGTCAAACGAATAAAACTAACTCTGTATGATCAATTCAGGCTCCGAGCTACAAAAGCTCGTTAGAGGCTGTTCTAAGGCTCATTAGAATTGCAAATACTCATCTCAGAAATTCCAAGCTCTGAGAATTTTAATCCTTGAACAAGAAAGATAAATCTAACACTGTCACTACCATTACATCCACCACCATTTCTTGCACTCTTTCCTTGAGTGCACAAGAAGCGTCCCATGTAGGCATATGAAATGAAGTGGGGATTCAATAAACCATTATAACGATGGACAGACAGGGTCATCACATAGAAGATGAAGTATCCTCTCACATTCTTAATCCGTAGCCAATTCAATAAGAATACATAAGAAATAGATTTGTGTGCTACAGTAACACTTTACACATTCGACGACGAGTCGAATGAATTTATCTCCACCACGTATCTTGGCCATGTGAAACTTAAAGCTCTTCACTCTATCTTTCATTCGTCTCTTCGATGGAATTGAAATACTGTCATTGAAATACACTATATACAAGAGGACTGAGCCTTAGGTGGATAGGCCACGCATGCGATAATGTTATGGATTATTGCATCTGACAGATCAAAATGATTGAATCCAACTGAAAAGGAATGACATTGCATTCCGTAGAAGGAAGACAGATAGGCAGCCTTACAAAAAGAGACATTCAATAAAGCATACCGAGTGCTACGTCAATCCTTCAAAAGCATTGTAACAAGAAGAAATTTTTATTTGAACTGGATTGAATAATTCGATTCACTCCAAAGAAGATGGACGACCGAGAATCAAGTTAAATCTATTAGGAAGCAACACTACACACATTGACTACATAGTCTCAGATGCGAGCGACCATCTTCTTTTACACGATCATACATCAAATTGAGACAAAACGAGACTAACCAAACTCATATTTAATAAATACCTCAACGTATAAATTTAATCACACTGGAAATAATAACCCTGCACGGTCTCAATCTCCAAATTACCATTATGATTACCAAAAGGTATTTCTGATTTATTCAAGCCATTAGCGATTACATTGTAAAATAAAAATGATCCATGATCCATTCTCTGGAGAGAAGTGGATAAAAAAACTTTAACCACCACCACTGGAAGCAATCTCGGAAGGAAAGAATAAAAAAACGAATCCTCATCTCGAGCTAACTACACAACAAGGCTGATGATGATGATCATTTTCGTGGCAGTGGTGGTGGTGGTGACTGTGATCTTTTCCAGCAGGTATTCCAAAACTAATGGCTAGTGAGGTAGAATAAGGAGAAAGGAAGGGCCACAAAAAGTTTCTCTGTAAGCTGTGCGAGTAATTTGAACATCTACGTAGAATACCTGGAGGAGATGAGAAGATGAAGAATTGAACAGAAGAATGTCTGATGCTGAGAAAATTATTTGATTATTATTATTCTCTACCACAAGATGAAGATTCTTCATCAATTGCTCCACATGCATGCATTCTATCTTTCAGAGACTCCTTATTTTTCATCCATTTAATACGGTTATTTGTTAAAGCTTTTTTCAGGCTTTCTTCTATTCAACCGTATCATCATCAAAAGATGGTCATTTATTTGTCCACCAAGGAATGCACGACACGTCTTACTTTAATAATAGGAGAGTCTCTTGTTGGGCAGAGAGTCCTTCGCGTCGTCGAACGAAGGCCCTGTGGGTACTAAAAGGTACTTAGTCTCCTCTTTTTATTCCTCCCCCCAGTCAGAGCAATTTGGATAAATCAGAGAACGAAAGACGACCACTTTTTTATGCACCTCAAATTAAATTCCATTATGGTCAATTAATAAATCAAAAGTAAAAACCAAGAAGAGCAACTTCCATTCAATTATTTTTATCAGCCCAATACTTCATTACTCATAAATTATTACACTGTACTCTCGACCATTGCGTAACCAGTGAGTTGTGTAATAATAACGATGCAATACAATTTAATAAGAGAATATGTCTCACACAAAATATGGAGCAGGTGTACGATCCAATAATGATTACCTGACCAATAACAACCGTGTGTGTATTTCCCTAAGTAAACTTCCTTCACATTTCTTTCTGCTTACATCATCCTCCTGAACTCCTTCAAGGCTAATTTCAAAATCAACTTGAGAAGAAATTTAAGACGTATGTTGTACTAGAGTCTACGCTAAGGAAAGATTCCCTGTACACGTTTAAACTGTATTGGCGAAGGAAAAAATCCTTTTTGAAATGGAAACCGATTCCCATCATTTCATGAAGCGTGGCCTTTTACTCTTAAAAGTATCCTGCAAACTCGTCGATCTTATTCCCTCGTTCATCATTTTCTTCAACCTGAAAAGCCCAGGTGTGTGCCATTGCTTTTGGTACACAGAAGTAGAAACGAAATCTATTCGAATGGGTAATCGCTTATTGATGGATTTGCCATTACGATGAAGGGACTAAAATCTCTCTCTCCTGCTATCCACACGTCCTTCGAAAAAATTTCACCCCTCTCAAAAATAATTGAAAACTCTCGGTTCAAAGAAAGATGTTAAAGTTGGACTTGGAGGAATGCAAGGCTACCAAAGGAAGCGTGTAATAAGACTCTGAAAGATAAACACCGGGAAAAAGGTCCACCTTCCTTACGAGCTTACGACCGTAAGATACTTACATACAACTTTTCAGTTAAAAAATCCACCTCTACTCATTCAGAAGGAAATCATTGGAGGGTTACCCGTTAAATCTAAGTCTAAAGGGCTCCTTCTTATTCCTACTGCACGTTAAATGCAGTATTTTTTCTCCTGAAAACAGAAAATGAAATAGTGACCACAACTGAAACGGCTGCCGCCGATGATCAAGAGCAAAAGAATTCCTCTGAAACTAAATGGTTCTTTCTATAACTTTCGGTAAATCCTAATAGCCAAAGTTGGTATGCGTTTCAATCAGACGCTTCGTGTATAATGTGAGGAGAACCCCTTTGACTACGAGAGTATGTTCCACCTTTCCAATGTCTCAGGTGAGGTCTTCTCACCTAAATTACGATGACATGCAATGCACCAAATCGCATTCTTCCTACAAAGAAAAGGGTATTTTATGAGTGTAAAAGCTAAGCTTGTCTTGTCATTTACATTCCTTCGTAAATATGAAAATATTTTCAGATCTTGTGAGGTTTTTTCAATCCTGGTGGGTTTTGATTACGACTTTCAAGCCTCATGAGATTAGCGACGGACACCTTATATAACTTCAGATGAATTCAAACTTACAGTGTTATGAGTAGAGTGATGAGCTTGACTCGTGGAGGTTGACGCTGAAGACGTCAGCGTGGACTTTCCTTCCTTCGGAAAGTATTTGGACAATTTTGCATCTGGATCCACAAATACCCAGTCTGAACCTGTGTGTCAAAAATACCATTAAAGTGTTACTTGTGAAACCCGAAGCTCCTTAAATATATGCAATGCATCATCAATCCTTATTTAATTTCTCTGTAAAGTAAAAAGTAAAAAGCTATGCACAGTCCTTTTGAGAAACAAATACTTCTTGTATTAATACAATGTGTCAAATCCTGGTGAGTTAAGCACATATCGTATCATCATCGTTTTTGTTTGTTCAAAGCAATCCATCCTTTTACAATCCTAATGCTAATAGTTTAAGCGAACATTCATTTCCTTCGTTCATGCGAAACTGTACTTAGCAAGAAACCAATTTTGGTGAGGTTCAATGTAATTTATTAAGCATACACGAGTACGAGACAGAGATAGATTTGTGTCTTAATTGTTCTCTTATCCTCATTCCACAAGTGTTATCTTGTAGCAAAAAAGAAACTGGATTCACTTTCCAGGAACAATTACACATGAACTCTCACATAGCTCAAAAGCTGAAAGCTAATTGTTAGTAACTTGGCTTCATCTCTACAGCCTTTATCTTATCTGGGAAGGAAAGGAATGTCCACCTTAAATGCTATCCAGCATCTTATTGCACCTGCCATAATGTAAAAAAGCTTAATTTCCATACCAGTTTTGATAGCAAGTCCAAAAATCTGTGGATGGACGACTCCTCGTGCTACCAACTCCCCTTCCACTCGATTCCATATTGCGCTGCAAGTTGTCTTCCCCTAAATTATACAAAAGTCAATTAGCCATTCTCACACCTTTAATTACCAACACGTACACACGTCTGTCCTTCCTTTCACATTCCATTCCCCATTTATAAACATTTTATAATGCAATCATAACTCATTCTCCCATTCATTCATAAATTTGTACCACCTCAACTGCTACTAGATGAACTCTCATCCCCAATCTACACAAGGCAGTCGTATGAAATCCTTTTAAGCTATACCTACTCTTTGCTAGACACACTTCCATAAATATTCATCGCAGCGTCGAATAATCTCTTCATACATCATATCGTAGATTTGTGTGCTTCATCATTGAATATTACTTCTTTCTGGCCTAGCAGGGTTGGGTTGGCCTGGTCCCTAAAGTCATATTCCACACGACCATTACCTCAATAACTAACTATCTTCTCTTTGCCTACGTACGTAGTCGCTCAGAAATTCAAACATTTTTTGGTGTCTTTGAAAGCATAACAATATTTATGGTAATTAACTGAGCATACAAGACATGAAAGTATTAAATGACACTCCACGGATAATTAGAATTTCGGAATGTGAGGTGTAATTCATCGAAGTGACTGTTAGTACTACTCTCGACACTTCAGCCTGCACACATAATCTTCAGCTCTTTCATTAGTGATTAGACAAGAATGTTAATAGCTGCACATACACACGCGTTTACAGGTTTGTGTACATGAATGCTCAATTATTATTTCAAATTCAAACAATTTCCTCATCAACCTAACATACAGCTTCTACACACTCAGCCTCTGTTTTTACAATAATTGCTGATAATTGGTTCAGATTATAGGTAAATTTTTCTTATTTCAATTCTAACTTACCTCGATTGGAATAGAGATGGTCTCTCCAGTCAGAAGTTCGACTGTCACACACCGATGATTGTTCACTGCTCCGGCACAATTCGCATTCAATCCCTCAACAACGGTCCCGTTTCGCATAATGATGGTCCACTCGCCCCATTATTCAACGCTGGAAATTCCAACAAAATAGTATGAGATGTCAAATTAATCCCAAGATTACAAGTCATGAACTAGTCATTACAATGAAGGTTCTATCGGCTATCTTAGATCGAAAGGAATTCCACGCGCACACTATCCTATAAACTGACGCCTTGTTCCTCTCACAACGCTAACAACAATGTACAAAAAAGTATGAAATTCCTCACAAGCGTCCTTTTGTTCGTTGTGGAATGCACGAGTCATTTTTTGCACCACACACAGCAAGCAACTACAATTTATGTGCAAGTTATTACTACCACACAATAATATTATACACTGTATGCCATGACATGGGCTACTAACCAGTAACTAAAATTCTATCCAGAGAATAAAAATTCCGTTTCATTTCATAAGCACAATAGGTAGTGTGATTGCCATCAAAAGAATCTCTCTTGTCTGTCTACCTTACGTCACTCTGGTACAATAACGCATGCAATACATCAAATTATGATCACCATCGTGGCTTTTAATTTGGTGCTATTCATTCCTGTGCTACTAGGCATGTGTACGTCCTTACTGTGTGTGACTCCTATGTGTATTTCTATAGATTACTCCTACATCAAAAGCAGGGTGATTTCTGCATATGAATGGATTAATAAAGAACACATACACAACTATACAAGCAAGAATATAAAAACCGTCATTAAAAAGGGATGATCCTCGACATGAAATAAAGATATCACATTTCACTGCAAACACAACTGACTAATTACATTTTCGTGTACAAATATAAAATGTATGAAATAGTTGGAGGGATTTTTGCCTCCATATTAACCATGGCTAATGCTGCTATCATTCATTTTTTGCATGAAGGAAGTAATCAAGTCGTGCAAATGGAGTCTATTGTGTGTGTACATTACATCACTGCTGCATTCCTTAGGAAGGAAGGAATTCCTTAGACGGTGCAATGTACTTTATAAACACTTTTGTCATCTCGCACAATGTTAATATTAAAATCGTAATAACCCTTGTGCATGCATATTTTAGATCTGCACTGTTTACTGATTCAAAGACCTTCGGTTGTTGTTTGTTATTATTGCACGTATTTGTGCGTGAGCTGCCATTAAACTAGCAAAGTAGTTTGGTCGACATTCGAACAATTAAAGTCACACTTGGTTTAATTTTTAAATGACCAGAAACATACATTCTTCTGTCTTCTAGGTATAATCGCGAAGGATTAATACAATGTAGTTGATGCAATCACATGAAATAACATTTTGCTACCATGAGCAAAACCGTCAATTACGCTCAACATTCCGCTCTAACCTTTCTACTGTCATTAAAGTTTTCATTTAATAAGAAAGGAAATAAATAAGCTTTGTGCACATTACCAAATTGAAATACCCCTGCGAGAGAGTAAATTAAATATACTTAATTTGCCGTTGCCTAACCTAAAGGTAATTATATGCAGCCTGAATTGAAGACTGTAGAAGACCTTTATTATTTGGCAGGAATGAGGATATGAGGAAGAATGTCACATTCTTTAGTTTGTAACATTTTTACTCATCTTTTTATTCTCCATCTCCATTCACATATTCTGCTGTAACCTCAAACTGTTTAAAATTTAAATGTTAACAATTTTACATCATAGTTTACGACTTCATAAGGATAACCTGATCATAAATAATTTCTTGTTGCTCGAAATTATCTTGTACAATTATTCCTTAAATGCTACGCAGAAAAGAAATCTGCTTACGGTCATCCAATTCCAATGTATATTCGTCCTTCATTCGGATCGTTCGTGTGGCATTCCCAAAGCACTAGCGTTAGTAAAACTTGGTCCCCAGTTATTATAAATCTCATTGAATTTATGATCCATCGTTTTCAATCAATACAGAGGATCGTTTCATGAAGAACCACAATATTTTATACTACGCTATTCACTAAGGATTTCACTTTCTCAACGGGAACAAATCATTCATTTATGTGTCCACGAATCTCTTCTTTTGTGCATAAATCAAACACTAAAATTACAGCTGCAAGTATAGTTAGGCTCTCAAATTGATCAAGTATCATCTCAATAATAATAATAAATCATACACTTTGCCATACGCCACACGAATACGTAGATGAATATACACCAGTGTAACTTTCACTAGGACAATTTTTTTCTATCAGTTGAAATCCAATCAATAAGTTATTATTTCTATAATCAATCTTTCGAAAGAATGTATTTGTCAATCTTCTTCAATACAAAATATTGATTGGTGTGTGTGCGTGTGTGTGTGTTTGTGTGGATGCATGTGTTTATTGAGGATTGATTTCCAATTGCAGCACTGGGTCCGTAATGGATTTCCTGTGTTTGCTGATCATTCATGCATTTATGTTTCGATTCCTGAGACACTTGAAAGGAAGGAAGAAACAATCATATCTACGGGGCTATTGTTGTTTTGATTGTTGGTAGACGGAGAGAGAAGTTCTTGTCGTTAAGAATGAATGTCTTCGACAAACCCAAATAGTTTCACTCGGTCACCTCATTGGTATGAGTTGACCACTGTGGAATGCGGTTCACACCAACCACCATCACATTCGTATACACACACAAGAGCGCTAGAAAAGCTTGCCAAGTAGTGCCTAAGAACAAGAACAACTCTGCAGCAAGTCTTTTTGCACAAATCACGACTACTGCTACAATATTATATTGTGACCACTGCTTATTACACGACTACTGCTGAATAAGAGTCCGTTTGGCACTCACTTTTCTGCCAAGCATTTGAGACCTTCGCAAAGTCCCTTTGACACACTGCTACAGACCAAGGTGATCTTGATGTCCTAATGTTCTTCGTGGAATACTCGGACAGGTCACTGTCGAAATATTTGACCGTGATAATTTCAACAAATCGAAGCACTTTTGAATCGCTGCAACGAGCGAACACTGATTAAAAATGGGGATAATAAGATGGATGATGTGCAAATATCGGAAATGATGGCACAGGGTGATCTCGTTGTTGGAATGAGACTGACACTGCCTCGTGGACAAAGTGATATCGAAGGTCTGGAGAGCAATAGAGGCTCCAAAAGTGAAGTTGAAGGGGTTGGTGGAATGGAGAATGGAATGAAGGGATGTCTCAAGACTTTTTGGTAGTGTGTTGGGTTGAGCCCACGCAAGGAATAATGGTCGACACCGACCGAAGTTATAGAGACTTGGTGGTTATATCTTTACTAGCAGAGAAGAAGTTCTTCGAAGAAGGACCAGTCTTCAACAGAGAGTTATGCTTAGGAATTTGCCCTTTGGGCTCACAAGCTACCTCTACACATTATTGAGATTGGTTCCCGATCTGTTCTACGACCAGAACCACTTCTTACTTCAAGTTCAGCGAGAAGAAGAGTTGTTGTTTGAACTGTGTGGTGTGGATAAATAAATGCAACAGGTAAGACGTAAAGAGCTCGTCAAGACATGAAAAACTTCTTTCTTCAACATATTCTGGCCAAGAAAGGAATGTGGGGTGATGTAAGGATACACAGGGTTACTTGCTTTTTCATCCCCTTCAGGAATCCTCCGTCTTTAAGCCAGCCCCTCTCTCATATGCCGTAATAATGTGGGAACACACCCAGAATACCTGAACAAAATTCACTATCTCTTAAATAGCGACAAGGTGCTAGTGCCACCCTGTGTAGCTCTTTCATCTCTCTACCTCTCCTAGCTCTCCTTTTACTATTACTAATCTCTACTTGGTCTATGGACGGATGCCTTGTGGTAGAGTACAGCATAGCAGTTGTTCAACTCTCTTTCAAAGATGAATTTTTATATTCTCGCTTGCTCCATCGTCCCCTTTATACTTTGTCTCGTAATCTTCAGTTTGTGTACTCTCTAATACTTGTTCACTCCTAAAGTGTTACTGAATAAGTTACTCTCCAGTCGCAGCCCAAATCTCTTCCAGTACTAAACTCCTTGTAATAATCTACTAATGTAATTTGTGCTCTAGCTGTGTCCACGTATCCACTGAAATACAAAACCTTTAATGAGTTGCATACATTTTTTCATGCCATTTCCTTCATTTACAAATGTCTCACAAATCTCCCACTTCCTTTTGTTTGCTGTCATTCACATAAAATAGAATAGATGACATCATTTCGCAAATTGCTTGCAAAATGGCTTTGGCTCTACCTTCTTTCCCCCATATTTTTGGGCTTATTTTGTAAACACACAAATCTAGCGAATAATCTTATCGAATAGTCATAATGATGATAATCCTAAAGAATAATTTTCTAGCAATAAATTGTTGTCATAAATGTATATAATGCATACACATACATAGTATAAGTATGTGTGTTCATTTGAATGCATGACATTGTGATGGAGATCGAGATGGTCATCTAAAAGATCCCATACACAACTGGAAGTCTATTATTATGGCTGGGTGCCCCCTCAAAGCATTCCTGGGATGTACAAAGTAAAAAGTGGACTTGAAGTACCTTACCCTGCGTGGATGGAACTGGCCTTCATCATCATGGAACATACAACCGACTTATTTTAGATCTCTTCTGCACATCTGGCAGCTCTCTTCTTCTTGAGTGCAGAGATTTTTAAAGTTTCTTTTTTGTCCTGAGTTATGCCTTGAAGAATATAAACTCGAAGAGTCTTTCCCTTGAGGGCCCCATTCATTCTGCCCCAAGACTTTTTCTCCCTTATAAATAGCCAGCTGTCTTAACGCTCAAAGTTTTCATATGAAGAATAAGACTCCTTTGAAAAATTCAATTCAATGATGATGAGATGGTCGTTTGGATTTCTTCCGGAGGCATTGGAGTTTCGGACTACCACTTGAAGTCCAGTGTATTTATATTCCTGGCAGACGCCCCTCCTGTCCGTCAAATCACGGCTTATGCAGTGTACGTAATGATGATGACTCTGACCCTGTCCTTGACCCGACAGGTTCAATCGTTAACTCTCCACGAGACGAAAGCACGTACAGTATCATTATTTCTACGAGTAGAAAACACTTTTCTCCTTCAGAAACAACGAAAACACCATGTACACATGCACATTTACATCAAAATACAAATTATGAGACAACCTCCTATTTGTTTCCCATTAACTTCAGGGAGAATGCCTTTCAAAAGAATTTCCAAATTGACTTCAACAAACCCACCTTTAATGACACTCTCAAAGTCTCAAGTAATTGCGAGAGAGAGAGAGGTGGAAGGGACACATCATCATCCAGATGGATTAGTGGAGACACGAAGTATTTTACTCTTTGTTTCTTACATTTTTATGGGCTAAAACTTTTCTCTCTACCTAAACAACGAACCACAGTACAGTTATTAAAAGTAGCTTAAAGATAACTTCCCCGGAATTCACGTTCGTTTCATGCAAGAAGAAGGATGCGTTTAGCCAATCATCAATCTGTAGTCATTTCTTCAAACAAAGCTTATTATTGCACATCTTTCTTTCGTGGCATCTGACCAACAAAGACTAACTAGTACCTTTAAAACTAGACGTTTAATTTAGTACCCTCGGAAATACCTGTGCTGCCTGTGTTGTCTTTGAGTGAAAAATGCAAATGTAATTGGAAGTAAAAGCGTCAGTCAGGATGAAAGAGTGGTTGATTCACTCACTCACATCATCATCATCCTCCACTACTACCAGTAGTAGTAATATTATTTTTGTACGGGTGGAAAATAAATATAATTCCTGTAACACAACTCTTCCTTAAGAGTTTAAGAGTGTGGTGATCACTGCTTAACTCTCCTTGCAATAAGCCTTACTTTACTACTACTCCACTACTACTACTGCACACACACTGACTATTATAATATAGTCAAACTACTATTGAAGCTGAACCTGAGATGAAGAAGAGAATCAGGTACAACTTGAAGCAACAAAAGAAGCAGAACAATCAAGTCTGGCAGATGGTTCATCTTCATACTCGTCTCATAAAGTCATTCTCTTGCCAAGTTGGAAGACATTTTTGTGCTTGCGATAAATGAATATGTCTTATTGCGTCAATTTACTAAGCTTTCTCGACTATGCAAATGCCCCTTCTGATGAATTCATGAATTGTGGTTGCCTCACCTAAGGAAACTCGCGCAGAGTCAGCTACAGGCTGCCTGGGTGTGGAGTTCATCTTTTTAGCCAGTGGGTGTAACTTTTTATTGGATGGAATTCCTCAACGTCCCTCCTAAATTGTTTGGCCATTCAAACTGGACACTGGAAGAACTTGAATTCCATCGTCTTCTTAACCTTGTATGGATGAACAGAGCAGGTTTTTTACTAGGAAAAATTCGCATTCAGTTCTTCATACTGGATGGAATGCAGGAGTATGACGGTTTATGTAGCAATAGCATCATTGAATTGGAGATTAATCCTTTGAACGGACTTTATACTGAGGAAGATACACGCTATCATATCTTTACAAGACTACAAGTAACTGTGTGGTAATGGTGGTGGAAATGATGGTATGCGAAATGGTGGAGACCAAAGAGAGTCACAAAAATGCAAGGAATCTCACTCCCCTTAAAAAGTCATCGTGTATAATCATCTTCATCTCATACATCTTTTCATTCCATTAGTCAATCTTCTTCATGTCTCAGTTGTTCACTGTGTTCAATTGTAATTTTGTAGCGGAAAGAATACAACAAATCTTCTCTCTGTGCATTACTCGCGAGTCGCGACTAAGGAGACTCTCTCAAGAAGATGAGATCAGCTCTGTGATGTCTACGAAATCGATTTTTCATGCCTCGTTCTTTGTATCTACGTCAAGACCCATTTCTCAAATCCTGTCATTAATCCACTTCAATAAATTCACAAAATGGAAATGAGAAAGTCACAAAAATAATAAAATTATTCTCAAAGGATTAAAACACGACATATATACAATTTTTAACGATTCAAAGACAAAAAGCAACCTGTTGAGATGAATTTTAACTGGCTGGATAAAAAACTATTAACAAACACACACACACACACATGAATTCCTTCTTTCCTAAACAACCACAGAAGAACATACACATACACCACCCTTTTAGTTGATTGTGAAAAGTCAAGTTTTAAAGTCAAACCAGACGTGTGTAGGGTACTTTTGTACGGACTACGGACAATATTATTCTTCTTACTTAAGCAATGATCATGAGAGACCATCTTTTCCTTGCACATATGCATCTCACAGATCACACAACAAATACACACACGTCCATTCTCTATTGTGTTTCTTTTCTTACAAAAAATTCTCCTGAGTTCTGACATTACTGTGAATGTTTGAATATTCTTATAAACTCGCTGAGGGAATTATTTCATGCATGTTACGACACAGCCCAAGCTGTTTTCTTAAGGAAATTATATAAACCATAAATTATTGTGGAGATTTACGACAGCCAGAAAAAATAAAATATTTAAAGGTCCACATACTTCTGAACTGAAGATGAGTGTTGAAAAAGAAGTCTCTGACAATTTTTCTTTTACCACATGCATGCTTTATACGCTGTCCATACTCACGAGTTGGTTTATGACTTATATGAGGCCTGGAGAAGGAAAAAAGTCTTCCAAGGCTGAAAAATCTCAGTTCCTAAAATAACAAGAGATGTGTTTTCCACAGTGAATTTTTTGTGTGAATTCTTTCAAAGGTCGCTTTTTTCATTTGGAAAGAGGCATGAGGAGCAGCAGCAGGCGAATGGACAAAATAAGTCCAAGGAGAGACCTTCGATGAAAGGGTTCCCTATTTCCTCGTCATCTGCACCTGTCATCTCATCATCATTCCTGGGAAAATGAAGGGCCCTTTCTTCCTGAATTAAAATTCCTAGACGATGAACCACAACTGGAAATTGCCTCCTACGAGAGACTTCTTCTTTTGAGAAAGAAAGTGATTATTGAAAAGACCTTTTGTGAACAATGAAAGTAGCTGTAATTGTTTTTCCTGGGGTGAAACGCAACTCACTAAAAAAATGGAAGTCTTGTGTAAAGTATCATTGGCTACTGGCTCCTGGCTACTTTACTATTACTTCAATAATTGCCTACGATTCTGCATTATTCATACGCATTTCTTTCCTCCTCTCGGATGATTGCGAAAACCAGTCTAATTTCCAAAATTACAAGGGAAGAAGCAGAAATTAGTTGGATATTGATGATGATAGCTGCCAAACTGCCAAGCAGAAGTCTGTCAGACTACAGTTTCGTGGTGACCATGAAAGAGACGGAGGGCTGGTTGTGCAGTCTATGAACGGAATGCTGTAACAATTTTGTTACATCGATTAAACAGATCGAGCATCTTTCCAACTATTTTCGGACTTTTCCGATCTTTCAGAGCCCGGTATCCACTTCTCACTCCGCCTCAGCAAGGATCAGCGAGTTTAAACTATTTTGACGTAAATCCTCCATAACATTGGACTGCAATACAATAACAATTTGGCCTTCAAACACGCTTCCTCTGGTAAGATTTGCAGACCTTGTAATTTCTCATGTAAACGAGTTATAGTGTGAATTATTAGTTGTTCTTAAAGACGCAAATTATTCAGTCAGATTAATTTTTTCTTTTGGGAATCAACGAGCGTTATGAAAAGTAATGGTAATAATAATTATTAGAAGAACTACGTAGAACTCGGGTTCACTATAGATCACGAAAAGTTTGCGGTTACATTCTTCATACATAAAGATTTTTCCAGCAAAATCTTACGAACGCGTAAAAATTAAATACAAATATTATTATTCGGGATTGTGAAAAATTCTTTTCGTATTATATATGCCAGTGTTCCACAAAAATATTTTGATTTGGAGCATTTTTGCTTACCGAAGTTTGTTCACGTCATC